>JACGDI010005638.1:162848-173360 GCA_014898725.1 Jacaranda copaia | reverse complement strand
CATTAGCATGGCAAAACTATACAAAGTGGCAAAACAGTTCGGGAGCAATTGGGTTATACAGATTTCCAGGCCTAATAAGAGGTCGACTATCGCTTGTGCAAGTGGAAACCTAAGGCCACATTTCAACCCCTCCTTAGATATAGTTATACACCCCCAGAGAGGTCGATGCATTCTACCTTGAGCCCCTAGTGCCATCAATTCGTATTCCTCAGGGATATGGTACACTGCCCTAATACGGATCAGGTCAGCAGGGGTTATCTTAGAGGCTATCTCGGTATAGTGGTTGGGGGTGAACAATCGACCCCGGGTTACAGGAACAACACTAGGGCTAGTATCCCTCTTCGAAACAACTCTCACATCACTCGCGCTATTAGAACTGCTTGAACTCGGGCTATTACTTGTTGACGAACTTGATTCACTCTTGCGAGATGTTTGAGATGTGCTCTCTCCCCCAGTTTCCCCCTGATAGGCCACGCCCTCTGACCTAGTGTCATCACTATCCAAACCGAAAGACATGCTTTAACAAACGAAAAGGTAGAAAAGAAAAAATGGGCAGAGGCATTCACAATGGAGATCTTGAAAACTCTAAGAACACAAAAGTTGGAGAACTTCAAAGGCAGCAAATTCAACTAGATGTGTCAACAGCAAAAGTATAAATGGAGTCAATTATCCCATTATTTATGGGCGTTTGCGCACAGGAACCCGAGCAACTATTATGATGACAGCATGCCCCAATACGCTTCATGTTCTGCTCACTAATAGGTGCATTAAATGCAGCAGAGCCACCTCAAACCCTGGTCAGCAATTCAAAAACCCAGGTCGAGGATTCAAAAACCCCGATTGAATATGGCTAACCGCTGTAATTGCCTATTAACTCCTTGCTCCTTCTCATCGATAAGCTTGATTATGACCTCGAGTTGGGGGGACTCATGATATGGAATAGCCTAATAGGCCCAACAGGCCCAATATCAATTATGGGCCAAAGCGCCCATCAACAATTATCTGGTCGACCTTACTTGGCAGGAATTCATGGTTGACCAGTCAAGTCTGGTTAACATATATCGACCTCAGGACCTACTCCAGCACTAACTCGAATCTCCGCTGCATTTATTAGTCTGACAGGCAGCATGCCTCCGCATTAATGGCGCGTGACTACTGGTACAGTCACTGCCACCAACTGTGCCAACCTTGCCATCACCTTTGGCAGAGAGGCGTCTCCAGGGGTACTATTTATCCTGAAAAATAGGAGATTGAGCCACCTGAAACAGTACCGGAATCTAGATATGGAATGACCATCAACCATCAACCCCTTGGCAAGGGCAAAAGTTAGTACACATAATAGGGGTACTTCTAATATATCACACCTAAGATAAGACTATAAATACATCCTGGCCAATCACACTCCAGGTAATGCCAAATACGCTATAAACCCTTAATACTCTCAGTCTTCTATTCGATTACTATATTTTGATCAGAACTAACTTGAGTGTCGGAGTACTTTAGCCAGGGGCACCTCGGTTAGTCTAACGTGTGTTGTGGTTGTAAATATCAGACCTCGAGAGAAACATAGCTTGGACCACTCGACCTACCTAGTCGAATCCACCCCAAACACTATACATTCACTATAAGTAACTTTCAGCTGCATCAATTTGAATACAAACCCCTATTTCATATTATATTAACGCATAAATGAATTATTATATATTATTATATTTGACATTTCATCAATATATCTCTTTTTTTTTTAGGCTAAAGACTTAATATGAATAGTATAATATAAATGTTAATATAGATATTAGGTTAATGTAATGTATAGGTTTTATTTTCAAATATTTATTAATATTATTTTTAAGAGTATCAATTTAATAAAAAAGTTTGGAGTTTTAATGGATTGGATTGCTTAATTTTGTATCTGATCCACTTATTTTGAATTATGAATATTTATAATTAATTTTCTCTATTGAATATTTTAATAAAAAAAATTCTAAAATTTAAATTGAATTCAAATCGAATTTGAATTAAAATATAGCCTATTGATAGTCCTAAATTCACCATAACTCTAATAAAATATTAAATCAAATTAAAACCACTTTACCACGAGCATTTCCTATAAAAAGTTAGAAACCATCGCAAGCAAATTTGAACTCATAATCTTCTTTCAGAAAGTTATGGATAGACGAATGAATTATCCATTCAATGCTTGTATTTAATTAGACTTTCCTCTTTCATAAATTTAATTATACTCTGAGATTCATTCTACATTATTCCATTCCCAACATATAGCAGCAGCCAAGTACTCATCACCTTCACAGCAAGAACACCAAAAATTGATATTGGATCAGAATCGTTTTAAATGTCAACGGTTACAATTTTCTACTCATAATATCAAGCTTTATTTTTATTTATAAATTAGACGATAAAACTTACTATCTGAAGAATCGATTTTTATTCTGACAGAAATCCAATCCATGTATAATTATGCATGGATTATGCACCTAGCGTGAATTATGACATAATTAGGAGATAAACAAATTTAATTCGAGAGGACGGCTCTCTCTTTTTGCGATAAATCGAATATATCATCATTACATCACGAATATCTTTGTCAACAACTATAACATTTATCAATCAACTAACATTCTTCATTGAATACTTTTTACACATTACGCAGCTCTACATTTTCACCATTTGTAGGGCTAAACATATTCTTATCTTCAATCTGCACAATGCTGGAAGATCAGATGGAAACCAAACTTTTCTGCCATCATATATGTCAGCTAAGGTCAATAAGTATTCTTGCAACATGGAGAGTGAGGCTCTTGGCTTCTGTCTGTTCATGCATTTTCTGCTGTAATAACCCATTACGGTTCAACTTGTCACCAGCATTATCGATCTTTTTTGCTCTCTATGGCTCTGCAAATTCTGTTTCTGATTCCTTTTGGACATCATAAGGAAAATTTGTTTCCAAATAGGTACTATGAACTGAATCGTTATTTTCATCAACTATGTCATTTTTGCTATCATATGTCTCCAGGTAACTATCGCCATCTTCCCCCTGTAATACACGAACATATCGATAAGCCATTTGGTGCGTATTCCTGGGAAGCAGAAAAATCAAATTTCCAAACACATTTTTCCTCAAGCAAAAGTGAAAAAGCATTTTTGTTTGATGAATATTTCCACATATCGATGACCAATCTACCCATTTGAAATTTGGAAGTTAAGTTTAACTACCAACCTCACTGTCTTCATCTTCAGTAGGGTAAGCAGAATCTAGTTTACTATACAGTTCTTCGTCACGTTGCTCTTTAACAGCCGCCATTTGTTCCTAAAATCATGGAATAACAATTTTTCTAACATTCCTCAAGAGAAAATAAAAAATGGGAAAAAGGGAAAACGGTAGCAAAAGCCATACAATTTCACATCTTAGCTGGTTTACTCTTGTTTGGAGGGTTGAAACATGGTTCAACAGGGCCTGTGAAACAATGAAATGAAGTCAGAAGCACAAGTAACATTCTGAGAAGATCATGAGTTCCACATATCAGATTCCTAAATTGTCAGAAAATATTTATATTATTTAAAAGAGTCGGCATAGACTTGAAAAGGTAGGCTTGTTGTATATCAATGATATGATATACCAAGGCATGTGATAAGAATAATAAGAGTGATATAATATGTTAAAAAGCTCGGCAACCAAAGTCAGGTACCTCACGCCTTTGAAGTTCAATTGAACGTGCCAATGCTTTTCTTTTTGTCAAAAGGTTCTTAGGTCTCAGCAATGAAGGCCTTTTATAATCTCTACCTCGGAAAACAATTATTGCATATCCTTTGGATATTTTGTCCACTGAAACCAATACGCCACCGCTCTCAGCTTCAAGAGATAGTGCTATATTCTTGACCTCCTCAATGTTTTGTGCCTTAACAATGATCTTGACTAATTCTCGATATTTCCAGTGCAAGTGCATGTTCTCCACTGTGCCACCAAAAACCCCTCGCCTACCTGGAAAGAGATTCTGTGAAAACGAAGTCTGAGGATAAAACAAAAGATGTTTTAGGACGTATATATTTTATTACCAAGAAGTAAAAATGCCTTCATCCTCAGACCAAGCTTCCGGAACATAAACCGTTCCTCATCAGTAAGGCTTTCTGGGTCTTCTGTGCGATCTGCTGGATTCAAAAACTCCTCCACCTTTGCCAAGGCTTGTTCGGCTTTCGTTAGCTTTTTCTCAGCCTGTTAAGAGAACTTTCAGGTCATTTAAGCTAGTAGGGAATAAATAATACATATCATATTATGGTTCTTCCATGAATTGCCATCATTGGTGAATACACCATTGAACGGCAGTTACATTAATTTCAAGCCAAAATTATGAAACTCACAAAAGAAAGTTTCTTCTCAAGCTTCCTCACAAGGTTAGCATGTCTCAGCACTTCTGCTTCTCTCATCACCTTTTCCTTGTGCTCATCATCCAGTTGTTTGCCCCATTTAGAGTCGGCATCTAAAGTTTCTTTAAGTGTACCAGCCACTGCAGATTCATCAGTCTCTTCCACACTAGTGACCAAGGTTGATGCTCTTAACCGTGCTTGTTCTTCTTCGTCCTGTAAGGACTTTGCCAATCTCTCTTTTTCCAGCAATGCTTCGGCTACATCTGGTGACAAAAAATCCTTCCCTCTATAATAGACCAGGAAGTCCTTATTTCTCGAGAGCAGCATGCCACCAGTTAATCTCTGCATCAAGTACAAAGTTATCCTGTACTGAATCCGCTCCAAATTACCTTCACTTAATTAATGTTTGGCTTTGACCACCGGTTAAGGATGTTATAGAACGAGAAACCAACTGATGACAATAGCATATGTAATTTATTAAATGGAAGTTCCACCACGAAACTATTTATGAGACCATTGCTGGTTTACATTCATGACACCTATGCTGAATTTGAAAAATTCAATTACCAGATGAATAAGTACTTTATTGCAATAACAGGAAATAAATATTGTCAACATAGAGATGCATAACGGAGTAAGAGTTAAATCTCTTTCAGTTTTTCCCCTCTCAGGGCCATTAGAGGCGAAGAAATTCTTTCCAATCAGTGAATTTTTGTCATTTATTTTGTTTCCAACTATTTAAAAATCTATCCAGCTAAATTGGTCATGGTGATTTTGGAAGTACTCAAGTAGCTAACATATATGAACTACAATTATTCACAAAAAATATTCCACCACTCCCAGAATGATAGCATGAACAAGTTCAAAATATGACTATGCCAGCAAAATGATAACTGCTAAGATTACTCTCATGAGAATAATTAGATTTAACATTCATTAGTGCAGCAAGAAAAAAATCTCATCAGATACCAAATCTGTTTATAACAACCAAACTATTTTTATAAGTTTCCATTTTTACCCTTTCCAATGTTAACCAATTCTCAAGACTGGCAGATGTTATTAAGGTCCTCACTTTTGGACTTATTCCAAAACTTGGGTACTCTAGCAACCAAGCAGAAAGATGAACAGAGCCAACCCGGCAAGCATCTCACTGATCATTCTAGCAGAAAGTTTAGAAGGAATTTAATAAATTACACATTGATTATGTCATAATAAAGATGTACAGAGAGAAAAAATAAGGAGAACACCTCAAATGCTTGGAGCAAACCAAAGGGCACAGAACAAGTCTCAAGGGTATTATGCACAGAAGTTATTGATTCAATTAAAATTTGTATATTTGTCTTGTCAAAGGTAATGCTCTGCACTATCGCACATTGACAAGAAGAGAGAAGGAGCTCATTGGAAGATGGAACACATTAGACATGAGAGCTTTAACTAAAGGCTTTGGGGAATTGATTGAGATAGTTATTCACATAAGGTTGACAACCTTGCTGTTTAGCTGATTGACACAGTTATTCCCATTAGATTGACAGCCTTTTCTTTTACTCAATTATTTAGCGCATTACTTTCTTCTTTGGGTTTTAGGAATTTAAACAAACTTGAGCTGTTCAACATATCATGTTACCTTGAGATCTTCCGCCATTCTCTCACTTGTTGTTAGCTGAACCCCACGTTTGAGTGCAATTTTCACAATTGAACTTCTTTCCCATAACTTTATCATGGCCACAGCTAATCCTTGGTGCTGCCTGCTTCTTCCTGAATATCACCAATCATCAATGATATCATAGTCCCGACTGTGAAATGTCTTTTTTGTGTGAAAGGTAGCATACCTAGTGCAAAATGTGGTGGCAGCACTCTAGCAAGCCTTCGTAAAGCAGTTGCCTCCTTCACTCCAAGTGTTGATCTCACACCATAAGGAAGCAATCTAAAGGGAGGTTGGTAACCAGGGACTACCCCTGGGAGCAAATCAGCATCTACCGGAAGTGGACCATCTCCTGGCCAATCTTCATACCTTGGACCTAGGTTATCTAATAGCTTGTCTATTTCATCTTCATATCTTACTTCAGATGATTTTTCAGGATTTCCATTATCTCGGTCGGGCCTAACTGATTCAGCTCGAGGTGCATCTGTGTCAGCTAAAGGACCATATTTGGGAGAATTCTGACCAGTCTTGTCGGTGGCGGGAGGGGAATTTTGAGATATTTCATTTTTTCTGATTATTCTTCTCTTCAATTTTTGTGTAGGATCTTCATAAGTCACACCTCTATAAAGTGAAACGGAAGTGCCAGATCTCCAAATAACTAATCCACCAGTTTTTCTCTGAGCAACAGAAAGACAGTATCAACAGTAAATGATATACTCAGATATAATCAATGGAAGAGTTATACTGCTTTTCAAGTCTAGAATAGGTATAACTAAGGTTTCAGCAAAATCAGCCACAAGACTTGGTAAATACATAACAAGGATGCACCTTGAGGACACTCAGACTAATGCTAATCAGGACTTGGAACATGAAGCATACGAAAGTTAGTGTTGAAAGAAATCTGCATGTTTTTTCCCTTCAAAGCTTTAGTAAAGATATAAAACAGAACTATGGGGCACAAAATCACAAGTATTGTGATCATATAGATGACCTGCCATTTTATGCTGCCCAAAGAACAGAAAATAACTTCTAAAATGAGAGTGCTCTATGATTTTCCACAACTTCTTTATTATGGTTATCACATTTATTTTGAAAGGATTTAGTTTCTACTTATCCTAACAAATTATATGCAAAATTCTGAAATTGAGGTATAACAAATAGATGATGATCTATGGTCATTGTTCCTATCACAATCCTACATGCAACTTTTTCACATTGTCATAACCCAACAGATAGTAACTATAGGGTATACTAAAATTTGAGTCACAATCAACAACAAAGTTCGACAAATTTTGAAAAAGGTTTAACAAGAAGCTCACTTCTAAAATCTCATGCATCCGTCTCATGTTAAGTGCAGGAGCCCCCTCAATCTTCAACCTCACAACCTCAGATGTTTTCCACTTTTCACGAATCGTCTCCACAACCTGTTGTGTCAACCCTGCTCCTCCAATCTTTGTTTTGTTCCTTAACCGAAGAGCCAAATTCCTCAACCTCCTCAGCTCCGACTCAGGAAGAGTCAATTCTGCCATACTACGACTCTTTCGACTATCCAAACTCCTTCTTTGTTCATTGGGTGCATTTTTCTCCCAAGGGAATCTCACCTCCCCATTACTTTTTGCAACCACATTCTCATCTCCAAAAGGGAACTCTTCTGAAAACCCACCTCTTTTATTAGGTAATAATCCTTCCTCGACATAGAATATATCCTCTATTGATCCTTTCCCAATCACTCCCCCCATATTCTCATTCTTATCACTAATATCATCCATATAACCAAACTTCTTCAACTTCTCAACAATCCTCTGCATTGTGCTACCACCACTACTAGTACCAGTACCCTCTTCGGAATCCGAACTCGAAACATCCCCCCTATTCCTGTAATTCACCACTGCCTGAGGCCTTTTCCCACCATCTTGCTTGGCACTTACATTCCAATAATCCAACCAAGAACTATGGGATAAAATCACTCTACTATTACTTTGCCAAGGAATTGAAGCTTCAGCATCAAAACTCCGTCCACCCTTCTTGATTTTTGGAAAAAGATCGTATCTTTTATGTGGGTTTTTCTGTGGGATGGAATCTGAGTTGCTGGTCTTATGGAACTCACAAGAAAATTGTTTCTTGATAGGATTAGTAGAACTGTACCTGAACAACTGTAGGGTGGTTCTCACATGGAATCTGGAGACTGAGCTCTGGAATGAATCCCTCAAGAAAGTGTTTTTGGGGTAAAGTTTATGGCTAGGCATGGCAGCCATTCCCAGATTCTATGCACATTTGAGAGCGCACATGAAAACTAAAACTTTTTATACAAATAATTTGGGGAAGAACACATTGGAGAGGGATAAATTTATGAAGATTCGAACAATTCAATTTTGAGAAATTTAAGTCAAGAAATTGAAGGTGAAGGTTTTTGAGAGGTTTGTTGGTGGCCAGTGTCAATTCTTCAGATTATATCTTGTGTGCTTGTTGGATATGCCAGGTGCGCATGTTAGCTTTTCATTTGCAGGAACACTAACTTGCGCGCATTGTTTCTTATGGGCCTTGATTAATTTCACGAAGGAATCACAAATCATTATTTTTAAAAAATCCATAAAATTTTCATAAGATAATTTTACAAATTTTATTTTGAGAATAAGTTTTAAGAATATTTGAATAAAATCATAGTCAATAAGTATGTAGAATGTTATAAATAATAATTTTACTCTTATTAAGATTAAAATTAAAATAACTTATTAAATTCTTAAAAATAAAAATAGTGAATAACCTATAAAATTTTTGTATCTTATTTTGAAATACCTTCAATTATTTTTGAGATTTATTTTAAAATAGTGAATAACCTACAAAATAAATATTCTCACTTATGCATAGAATGTATTATAATTATTGTCATATTGTATTTAAATGAACATAACTGATAAAAAAATTAATTGGAAATATATCATTATTAAAAAGAGTTAACTCATTTGCGAGGGCGCGCCCATTGGACCTTTGGGCATGGAAAGGTAGAAAGTTCATTGGGCTCAAGATTTAGGCTATGTTTTGTCACATTTTGGCAAAATGTAACCAAAATATATTGTCTACTTTTTTGTCAAAATAATAATTGTTAATCTCAAAATACCTTTTTAAATTAATTAACTTATTACTAAAAATTTCATATAAATACATATACAATTATATATTTTATTATTATTTTTATAATAAAAAATATTATTAAATTTTATTTTCATTCCAAAAATCCAACAAAAAAGTATTGATTTGACTGCTGTAATAGAAATTTTCTTCTCCCAAAATATAAATAAACATACCGAAATGTTTCAAAATAATTTTCTTATTATTCCCAAAATATGAATAAATATACATCATATTCCCCAACACAAATTTTACATTATTTAACTCCACTCTCAAAACTCATTCTTCCAAAATGTATAATCCAAAATGCATAATTCATATTCAAACGATATAGTTTTTTGTTGCAATTTTGGATTCAATAACAATGTCTGTATTAAATGAAAATTTAAGTAAATATTTTAAAAACACATGTCTTCGCCTGAAAGTTTTTCTAAATGTTTTGCAAAATTTTCTAAAGTTTTTATAAATTTTAAAATGATTTATAACATATTATAAAGAATTTATAATTTTACCAAAACACCATTTTAATTTTAAAAAGTACTAAAACACGCAAATGAATATTATTAGTGAAGGCACTTATTAATTTAAGTTTTCATTTCTTATTTTTTCTCCCTAATATTAATCGTGCATGAAAAATATTTAAAATTTCTTATTATTTATTCATAACCCATGTGCAAAACAATTAAATTAGTTTTGAATACTCAGATCCAAATATTGATCCCCCCCTTTTCCTACTCCATTTAGAAGAGTAACTAACTTCAAATTAGTCACCTTTTCATATTTTAGTTGATCACTTTTCATATTTTATTGTTAATTATTCTTTTTACTAAAAATTTAATATGTTACCACGATTCTATAATAAGAATAAAAGATGTCTTATGGTTTATCTTTTTTGGCAAAATTTCTATTGTTATCAAATTTATAAATAAAATAATTAATGATGGGATTATCATTTTGTAGTGACAATCTTATATGTGTTCTTATGGAAGGAATTTAAACGAAGTGAAAATATATAACAATTTTTGAATAAAAATGTAAGGTAACTTTTAATTTCTTTGAAATATTAATTAATTCTATTTTTAATTGGATAGTTGACAATTAAATTCAATTTTCCCATTTAATTTATGTTGTAATACTAAGAGTCAAATATAGTCTAATATGGGTTAGGCTGTCTTTCCTTTGAAGGGCTTTCGGCTACAGCAATGTTTTCATTTTTAAGTAAAGTGGGCCGATAGGACGAGTGAACAATTTTCCTCCGCCACCCTCTCGTTCTTGGTGGCGAATTTTGTCTTAAGCAGTGGAATTAGCTTAAATTTCAATTTCAGTTGTTTTCTTCATTCAGGTAAGGTTTTTTTCTT
>JACGDI010005638.1:110328-162748 GCA_014898725.1 Jacaranda copaia | reverse complement strand
AGAGAGAGAGAGAGAGAGAGAGAGAGAGAGAGAGAGAGAGGGAGAGAGAGAATGTAATAAATTAAAAATATTCTGAATAGCTATGGGGAATTTTAGATTTGAATTTGAACATGGAGATTCCTGAAAAGCTGCTTTGTTGGCCTTTCAAAGCATAATCCACAGTTCTAAATGTCGTCTTCTCATCTTATGCAGATTGCCGATATGCTGCACGAAGTAATACTTTCCTTGAGAGTGGTGATTCCTGTTGGAAACCTAGAAAACAACAGGGAAGTCCTAGCAAGTGTTGTAGCAAACCGCCTTTTGAAGCAGCTGTCCAACATAAAGGCCTGTGAATATGGTTACTTGCTTGCAGTAACCAAATTGATTAGTATAGGTCATGGAGATAATAAGTTCAGCTCACAACACGTCCTTTTTCCAGTAGACTTCTGCTGCCAAACTTTTAGACCTGTGGATGGGGAGGTCATGACTGGGATTGTGCACAAAATAAATCAACGTGGTGTTTTTCTCAAGTCTGGACCCATGAACATGGTTTATTTATCAGCCCGGTTTATGCCAAACTACTATTATATCCCAGGGGAAAATCCAACCTACATACGGGAGGATTCATCCAAGATTGAGATTGGTGTGGTGCTTCGCTACATGGTTTTTGCTGTTAAATGGATAGAGGACAGGTGGAGGGAATTTAGAGTTCTGGCCACCATAGATGCTGATGGCCTTGGGCCTGTTTCGTTGAACGGGTTAGATGGAATAGATTTGTAGAATGCCTTGCTGCAATAATTTAGTTGTCAACACTTCAGCAAAAAAAGGGTTAAAGGATTTTAAGAAAGTATACTGGTTTTAGGTACAAAAGATGTGATTTTGATTTCATTCTTGTGTTCTTATGGGACTTATCTTTTCACTTTATGGAATTTTCGCTTTAATAAACAAGACCCAGTGAGGTTGAGTGCTCTCAATGTCTAACAGTTTGCCATGGACTTTCTAGCCAAGTTCTCTAATGCTCATATTAGAATATGACAGAGAGGGGCGACAACTGGAAGAGACCTGTGCAAGGATGTCTTGAACTAATACATAAGGAAGATTAAGCTCTGAGGATGGAGGGCCTGCAGCTCGTGCTGTTCTGATAAATGAAGTATAATTGGTCATTGGCTTCAGCTGGAATCTAGGAAAGTGCACCATTACCCAAGTAGAGCTGCTGGAGTTTGTGACATTGGTAACTGAGAGGAGGGCTGCTACTTCCATGGGACTTACAGCAGGAACATTGTAAAAGCAAAGGGAATGCAGTGGCACATGCACTTGCTAAGTTTGGCCGCCAGCTCAATGAAGAAGCAGTATAGTGGGAGAAACCACCAGCCATTCTGGTTTAACTGCTCTAGGAAGAGAAATAGCCTTAGTGCCCTGTTGCTACCAAAAATAAAGAACTAGATACTTCTGATTTGATTTGTAAAAAAACGTCAAATACAAATACTGAGTATAATTTGAGGCACTTTTCTTATCATGGATCGGTATTTCATGGAATTTGCTAGGACTCTCTCTCCCCATTTTAAGTTATCTGTGTCTACTAAATTGCTAAATCATCGATTCAATCACAGTTTCAGAACCTTGTATTTTGCTCCCTGTTTTTCAGACATGAAGATTGTGTGAACCTGGAGGGGAACTTTGATCACTTTTGATGCTTTGCTTAGGGGTTAATTGCAACCACATATTTGTATAGTTTTGCTATGTTAGTTACATTTAGACGAGCTCATCGTGAAGTTCCAGAAACACACCCATTTATCAATATTCACAGGAACATAATGTACAATGATATTTCCCCTGGAAATAACAAAGCATTGGATACAAACCAGAACCAACAGGGGGATATGCCTTGCAGCCAGTTGCACAATGTTTTTATGGCTATTTTAAAGAAAATTGGATTTTCATGATATGGCATTAATTTGTTTAATTTATTTATCTTCTATTGATGCCAAATTGCTACTATGTTTAAGGGGAAGATCACATCTACATGAGGTGGAGGGAATTTAAAGTTTTGGCTAGCTTAGATGGTGTTCGGATTATGATCTAGGATCGTCTAAGAATCGATTTGGGGTGATTTATTTCTTAGCTTTGATGGGTTGATAGTTTGTGATTGACGCTACTTGATGTTTTTAGGGAAGCTAAATTTGAGACTAAGTCATCATAGGTAGCAAGGTCATATAATAAATTTAAAAAAAAAAATCAACACTGATGCAGAAAATAATTGCAAGAGCACCAATTAAACAAAACAAGAACATTCTCTTTATTTTTGATGTGTGTAAAAATCTCTCCTGAACATTTTACAAGGAAGTCTTTTATATGACTATAGATCCCATTACTTGATATGAGAATTACCCACTAAATCACTAAGTATCTTAATATAACTGAATCCATAATATTTAGACATGTGTGGCCCGATGTTTCTCCATTTTTGTTCATGTGTTGAATTGTGGAATTTGAAGTAAATTTGATTGCAGCTCGACTTTTTAACATGTGATGGATCAACCCAATTCCAAACTTCAGCTCGACAAGCATAATTGCACAAGTTGTTGTGTTGCGTCTCGACTGATGTTTACTTAAAATAAGCTTATCAAGGAAATGAATGCTTGCTTTTGTCCAGGTCCTCAAGTCACCAAACATGGTCATAAAACATTTGCTCAGCCTATCAATTCTACTCAGCTCCTTAATTCTGCTCGGCTCATTAATCAACTTGGCCACTTGGTCCTACTGCATGATATGCATTATCACTTCCCCCTTTTCAAAATAGTTCAAAATGACTATTTTGAACTTAGCAGAGGGTGTTGATCTAAGAGGCCGAGATGTTAGGTGCTTGAAACTTCTTTTCTTCTCTCTCTCTCTCTCTCTCTCTCTCTCTCTCTCTCTCTATGTGTGTGTGTGTGTGTCTGTGTCTGTGTCTGTGTCTGTGTGTTACATTGAGTCATTTGCCCTTTTTATAAGACAACTCATCTGAACTGATTTGGACATTAGTCTTTTTCATAGATTAGCTCATCCAAGCTAATGTTAGTTGGACATTTGTCCTTTTCATAGATTAGCTCATCCGAGCTTATTGCTCTTGGACATTCATCCTTTTCATAAAATAGCTTATTTGAGTTGATTTCAGTTGGACATTTGTCCTTTTCTTAGATTATTCGTCCTTTTCTTAGATTAGCTCATCTGAGCTAGTTGCACTTGGACATTTATCCATTTCTTAGATTAGCTCATCCTAGTTGATTGCACTTGGACATTTGTCCATTTTATAAGTTAGCTCATTTGAGCTAATTTCTTTTAAACATTTATCCTAAGTTAGCTCATCCAAGTGGATTTCTTTTGGACATCCGTCCTTTCCATAAGTTAGCTTATTTGAGCTAATTGCATGGAGAACATTTGTTCTTTTCTAGGATAGCCCATTTGAGCTATTTACTTTCAGACATTCATCCTTTCTGTAATTTAGCTCATCTAAGTTTTTTTCTTTTGGACATTCGTCCTTTCTATAAGCTAACTGATCTGGGCTAATCACTTTTAGACATTTGTCCCTTCATAAGTTAGCTCATCTGAGTTGATTGCACGAAGAACATTCATTCTTTTCTAGGATAGCTCATCCGAGTTGTTTTCTTTTGAACATTCATCATTTCCATAAGCTAGCTTATTCAAGCTGATTTCTTTTGGACATTCGTCCCTTCATAAGTTAGTTCATCCGAGTTGTTTAGTTACATATGACACCAAGGAAGACACTTTGTATTGAAAGCAACTTAAAAAATCAAATAAGGCAAAGAGACAGCATTCAATTAGAGTTGAACATGTAAAATAAGCTGGAAAACAGAAACTAGAAATGCAAATTTCAACCAAGCAGAACAAAGCAAGATTACATGTAAAAACACCTAAGCTTCTGCACATTCCACGCCTGAGCTATCTTCTTTCCTTGTAGAGTCTCTAGCTCGTATGCTCATCCCATTAAAACTTTGATTACCTTATAAGGTCTTTCCTAGTTAGGTCCTCTTCCTCATGAATATATTTCTTTACGCATCATGAGAGCTCATCATAACTATCATTGGTCTTCTACTCAAAGATTTGGAGAACGGACTAAGTTGAAGCCTTTGGGCAAAGGCACTGCCTAGCAATTTAGAAGTAGCTGATGGAACCTCTAGTGTAGTTGTGGTGAATCATCTAACAAAGTTTCTCAAGGTTTCATTCCCCTTTGCTAAAATGAAAGTAAACTCTGGGCACTACACTAGTATTGCTTGTTGTTAGTGAATTGACGCAAGAACTTCCTAGTGAAATCTTCAAATGTATGAATGGGCCAAGAAGGTAACTATCAAAGCCATATCTGAATGGCTCCTCTCAAAGTAGTCAAGAAAGTTCGACACTTCACTTCATAAGAGAATTGATACAATAGAGCTAAATTCTCGAATTCACAGAGATGATTGGCAGGGTTAGTTGTACCTGTGTTGGCATAGAAAAAGATTTATGATTCTTTAGGTAAAGTCATGCAGGATAGCTTCACTAAATGGCGAAGCCTTGACATCTTCCTTAACCTTTCCTATCATCTTCCTCTTCATCTTCCTTAACACCTTCCTCATTTATGCTATTTCTAAAATTAGGTTTGATTGGGGCTTTCGTCTCTCCTTATCACAACTAAACCGCACTAACATCTGGCTTTTTGCTATCATTTTTACATCAACCATTAGTTGAGTAGGGATTTCGTCTCTGGCTCCTTAGGTAAGCTGCGATGCTTCCTAACTTCCTTGTTCATCTGGTAATCCCCCAATGGGTGCTAGCATCGGCTCTTGTCCTCCTACCATGAACAATCCAAAATTATTGAGGAATGGAGGTCCAACTATCACTATGCCTTGTGCAACTGCTTAAGAAGCGGGAACTGCTACAGGACCTAGAACAAGGGGTCTCACCCACAAGTATAGGTGCCACCAGTGTGGCTATCATCTTTATCAGAGGTGTTGGATTAGCTAACATGGAGGTAAGGGGGAAAGGCACCGGGATAGAAGGGGATGGGATATTAGGCACCATTCCTGGCAAGTAAGGTTGGACCACAAGGTTTGCTAGCACTAGAAGAGGTGCTGCAAGCGTTACTCTGGCCAACTGAGTGGAGGCGATGATACCAAATGTTGACCATAAGAAATTGGCTAATTGCTTAGCGGTCATTTGTTCCGCCATTGCAGGCATTGTAATGGGTCTTCCTTGCATTAAGGTGGTTGGCGCCACTGTTGCCAGGAGTGAGGCTGTGGTGGCGGCCATTACTAGATCATTCTGCATTGCTGTCAAAGTATCTCTCTCCATATTCCCTCTAGAATCATTCATTTCCTCACTTCTTAACTCTTAATCTTATTCCCATAGACGGTGCCAAATTGATGCAGAAAATAATTCGCAAGAGCACCAATTAAACAAAACAAGAACATTCTCTTCATTTCTGAAGTGTGTAAAAATCTCTCTTGAACATTTCACAAGGAAGTCTTTTATATGACTACAGATCCCATTACTTGAGATAAGAACTACCCATTAAATCACAAAACATCTTAATATAACTGAATCTACAATATTTTGACACGTGTAGTCTCGTGTTCCTTCATTTTAGTTTGTATGTTGAATTGTGGAACTTGAAGTAGATTTGATTACAGCTTGGTTCTTTTACATTTGATGGATCAACCAAGTTCCAAACTTTAGCTCAACAGGTATAATTGTACAAGCTATCGGGTTGCAGCTCGGTTGATGTTTACTTAAAATCAGGTTGTCAAGGATATAAATCCCTGCTTCTGTCTAGGTCCTCAAGTTATCAAACATGGTCATAAAACACCCGCTCGGCCCATCAATTCTACTAAGCCCATTAATTAACTTGGCCAGTTGGTTCCACTGCATGATATGTATCATCAAACACTATAGTAATAACGAACATATATTTTTCACTTGGTGGTTCAAGGTATTTATAAGATGCTATTGTGGTGAATTTTTACGAACTATCCTACAAGTATCCTTGTTAGGTCAAGTTGATTTTTAGGTTAAACTTTGTCTTGCTTGAATAAAAAGATGTAGATGTTAGAGTGTATTGTCATTTTTAAGATGTTTGGAGATCTTTCTGGTATTTGTTGTTATTTTACGAGGTTAGTTTCATTGAATGGATGTAATGAATTAGGTTTGTAATTGGCGTATAGCCATGCTTAGTTTTCTGAACTTTTTGTGCCTGTATTCATTCAGGCATGAGCAATCTTGTTTGGAAAAGTTTATCTTTGGGCTAAAATCTGGCCCTGTGTTTTCTTATCATCACCTTCGTAATCATCTAACTTTGCATTCCAAATTTGGATTTCCAACTGTGTAGTTTTATGATTTCGATGTGCAATAAATGATTTTATTGATATAATTATTTGATCATTATAATTTTTATGGAGAAATCTCATATAAGTATTTTTTGAAATGTTATAGTTAAATAATTGACAAAACTAAATATATATGTGGTTATATGTAGGTGGGATATAACAAAATCAAATATGGTTGGAATCATTTTACGTCTTTACATTTATTACATACTTGTGTTTTTAAATTTTTATTAAAAACTTAATAAATATATATCAAATATGAATCCAACCGGCTCTTACCGTGTGTTGTGAATCTAGTAAGCCGACTTTAGTAAAGCTTAACTTAACTTAAAAAACATTGAGTCACTTAATACAGGTATTTACAAACACACAAGTTAGCCTTAGAGCTTTTATTCTTTTATTTTCTTAATTTTAAATAGTTAATTTTATTATTATTATTATTATATTAGAAAAATTAATAATGTATTATTCTCATTAACTACAAAGGGTGATTTATTGATAATTATATTAAATTCAAAAAATTTATAAAACTTAATTCAAATTTATTTATTTGCACTTTTTATCCTACAAGCGACCTATTCCTCAGTCCCAATCCCAAATACTGAAATACCCAATAATGCAAAACAAGGGGTCAAAGTGTAATTATCCTAATAGAAGTGGGTCCAATTGCACAATTTCAAATCTTCAGTGGATAAATAAGTATTTGGGAGACTTCCATTACATTTAAATATAAAAAGCCAAAAAGGAGTGCAGACATTGTCTCAGACAATGCCCTCAATAAGCTCTCCAACTGAGCTAGAATTTGTGAGGGTTTAGACTTTAGAGAGAAGGCGAAATTTTCTATTTTTCTAGAAATTGGTTGCTGTATTCTTCCGTTTTAACAGGTTCAATGCCTGATTTTTATTTTCATCATCTGCATTTTTTTTTCTGTCGCTTTTTAATTTTTGAGAATTACATTGTTATCAGCTCTGTGGATGCGTAAAGATTGAATCTTTGCAGCTTTTTTGTGTCAATTCTTGAAATAGGTCTTTACTTTTTTCCACTTGTAGTCTTCTGGGCATCTCTTTCTCTTTGTCTCTTTGTGTGTGTGTGTGTGTGAGTGTGTGTGGCAGCAGATACTGAAGCTTTTGTTGTCATGATCAATGGGAATTGTATATCTGTTTCCCCAAGAGTATCTTTGCAAAATGAAAAAGGGGTAAAAAAGATTGAGTCTTTTTACTGATTTTAATGTTGATTCATGAATTGGTCCTTAGGTCTTTTTGGTGCTTTTGTTTGTTGCAAGAGGACACTCAACCTTATTTTGTGAGGAAGGGGGAGTGATCAATTCATACACAGGCTTCTGGGCGCTTCTTTTTGTTTGTGTGTTGTGCCATATAGTGAAGAAATATGTGGGGTGTGTTTGGTTTTTGGGATTTGAGGTTTAAGGCTGAGTTTCAGGTCATTGCTTGTGTTTTCTTTTGGAGTCAAAAGTAATGTGCAATGAGGTAAAGGAATAGGGCTGAGGCATTGATAATTATAAAATAGGTGGATTCTATTCAAGTTAACATTTTTAGTAATGTCAATGTTTTTGAGTCTTCAACTTAAGCTTCTTAATCTCGATTGTTGTATTTTATGTCCTTATGTTCTGTTCCATTGTTATATTCTCTGATTAAATAGAACAACCTAGAAACATATACTGCAGTAAGCAAAGCAAAGATCTTTTTGTTGCTGAGATTTTTGTGCATTGAATGTAGTACAAGGTGATTGAATTTCTCTTACTATTTCAAGGAAAAAGATGTGTAGCCCTTAGAAATCTCACACCTGTTATAGTGGCTACAGGGATGAAATAATTGTTTGGCTTTATCTTGTTTTTTGGTTATTATATTCAACCTTTTCTTTGGATGATATTGGATTGAAGCACGCAATTAGTCTCATAATGACCCCCTCATGATTAAAAACTCATTTGCGGTTGTTAAGGTCACAATCCAAATGCGAAGGTCATTGGGTCGATTCGGATAGCTGGTATTTTCCTATTTTTCATTTTTCTTATTCAATTTTTGGAAAACTCATAATCTCCCTTTGAAATAGTTATATATGATGTTTGACTAATTAATGCGTAGAATCTCATTTTACTTGAATTTGCTTAGTGCTAGCACTGAATCAATTAGATGAATATATAGGTTTTCCTTTTCCTGATGCTAATTACCATATGGCTTCCATAAGAGTGTTGAAGATCTCAATGTGCTTTTCAATTTATAAAAGTGGGATGTGCTAATCACCAAAAAGCAACCTACATCCTTCCTTAGATCTCACTTTGATAATTAGTTGGCAAACAACTGCAGGAATTTGTACCAATAAATGTTAGTGAGTCTTCAAGTGTCTTTTACTTTTAATAATCCGTCATTCTGGGAACAAATTGTACCAAATGCTAGCCCCAGAAAGTTGTAAGACTTAGGACTAAAACCACCATTTTGTTTCTCATTGAGGTGCCTTTTCCATAGTTATAACATTCAGTTTGCGCAACTTATCATTCTTGCCATTTACCTCACATTTTCATTTTCTACTACTGTGATCGTCTGACCAAATTGGCATCAGTGAAATTCATGCTATTGTTACATTTTTCGCAGGGGCATCAAGCTAATAGTGGAAGTTTAATTTGCTCTTGTTGTCATTACAATTACAGTTTTATCGGTAATAGTTCTGAAGTCCATCCCACATGTCATTTATTCATGACAGATAGCATCAGGAAAAATGTTTCTTAGATCACAGTTGTCGTGGAATGTGCTGATTCCTGCTGAGAATCTCGATGCTGAAGGATTGATGCTTCAAAAGGCTATTTTAATCCGCCTCCTGGATGACTTTGCTACCAAGAAGGCCTCCAAAGATATAGGTTATTTCCTTGCAGTAACAACTCTGGACCACATTGGGGAGGGAATGGTCAGGCAGCACTCTGGAGATCTTCTCTTTCCTGTGGACTTCAGCTGCATCACCTTCAAGATGTTACCGGGAGAGGTCTTGGAAGGTGTAGTCCACAAAATTCTGAAGCACGGTGTTTTCTTGAGGTGTGGGCCGGCTGAGAAAGTGTACATATCTCATCACAAAATGCCCGACTACCAGTATGTGCCTGGGGAGAATCCCTATTTCAGGAACGACAAGTCATCAAAAATTGAAAAAGGTACGGTGGTACGATTTCTGGTGCTTGCTGAGAAGTATGATGAGGCTGAGAAAGATTTTCGTGCAGTTGTCAGCCTGGAAGGTGATTATCTTGGGCCCATGTCTTAGGACGTATTTTCTTCTCCAATTTCTGGATTTTAGTGATTATGTCACACAGATGATGCATGGATCAGTGTTATTATCTGAGGTTTTTACCTTATTCATCCTTAGCATGTAAAGTTTGGACCCTTCCTGATCTGGATGTAAAAAGTCAGTATTCTTGTGATCTTTTATCAATTTTCCTGAGGCTGATCTTTTAACTCAACTGTCTCTTGAATACGACATAAATCAAACAAGAAACCTAGTGCTATCATTGGATTGTAATATCATATTGATTCTTCTTTGGGATTGGATTTGAGCCTTTAATGCGCGGTTTAGGTGGAAGGAGAAAAAAGGCCTCCTTTTACGGGCTCAAGCGTAATATGAAGATTGGCCCCAAGTGCAAGCGGTGATTTGCCAACTTTTCTAAATGCATAGTTGCCTCCTGAATGCAACATAAATTAGACAAAAACCAAATGCTACCATTGGATTGTAATATCCTATTGGCTCTTTCTTAGAATCGGATTTGGATCTTTCCTACTTAGTGTAAGTTCAGGCCATCAATAATATATCATTTTAAAAGAGTTAGAATTCTAATCTTATATTAGTATCTAAAAGTGAAGGAATAATCTCAAAAATACAACTTTTATGAGTTAAAAATCTCCCAAAGAGGTATCTGAGGCATACAAAAGTTTCATGGGGCCTCATGAAGATTGGCCTTGGGTGCAAAAATGTGATTTGCCAACTTTTGGAAGCCTGTCTTTGATTGCAACATAAATCTAACAAAAAATCTACTCTTGTCGTTTGATTGTGATATCCTATTGGTTCTAATAAGGTTTTTGTCATCTTTAAAAGGCATATGCATATCGTCAACGTGCAAAAATATTTAAGAGGTAGATATCACAATTCCAAAGAGAGAACATCAAATTATTTTGAGGATCAAAGATTTTTATTATTTTTAGAGGGAGATGCTCACTCCACTTTTGCTTGCTTTTACTTTGCATTCTATGCTTTCCTTTCCAGATTCTCAAGGTATAAAGGTGGCAAAGCACTTGCATTGGAGGAGCCCATGACCCAGTTGTGTAAGCATGTGTTTTAATGGATATATTCTATTTTTTGGGTTATAAAATTAAAAGTGGTCATAATTTTAATTTTTGGAACATGTTGTGCATATATGCAAAGCATATATTCTCTTTGTCATCACCAATTTAGTCAAAATAATACCACTCGCTCTTTATGAGGAGGGGTCTCCGGTTTGAACGCAATTATCCCTAACTTACAGGGTTGGTTTATCAATTAAAAAAAAATTCTGATTTGAAGAATCTATAATTTTGAAGTGGTTTATAAATTATTATTTCTTATCTTTTTACATGCTTTGATAAGGACAATTTTTTTACTAAATGCGTGTTGTCGGATACTATTTTGAAGTGATTTTTATGATGGATTTAGTTATCATCGTAAGAGTTGTCGGGTGGGACTACGTACCTAATTTGTCTAATATTGAATGAGTTGAAGTTTGTGAAATAATTTATATGCAAGAATAAAATTTTTATTAAATACGAGTTGGGGGGACAATATGTTAAAGTGACTGAATTTTTTTTTAGCTACAAATTTGATCATTATCACTCTTGAAATATAAACATGTCGTATAAAATATGACATGACAAAATTGTTAATCAAATAATATAAAAAATAAATTTAAATACCATCTTCAATCCATATGCTAATAAAAGAATAATATATTTGCAATAATAATATTTCCTCTACTATTTAATCATATATCATGGGTATTAAATATGCCACACTTGAAATTGGTCATTGATGAGGTTGAACGTTGTTTTAGTGAATTGGATTGTGTTGGGCTAATTCGACTAGGGAGGTCGAATAATCCAACAGTAATATCTTCTTGAGTTGAGATTTGCAGCCAATAGCAAATGTCAGACTAGCCGAAATGCTCCCGACTAAGGCACTTTGATGCTCAAGTTAATATTGATCGAGTGAAATAACAGAATAGCAGAGTAAGAACGTATATTATATATGGCATACCTGGAGGGTGACTGGCAATGGGGTATTTATATCTTTCTCTAGGTGGGTGATATGTCTAAGATGTCTCTATCAAATGTAGAGAGCTCTTATCCTTGCCTGGGAGTTATAAGTCATTTCTCAATCTTGTACTATTCCAAATGGCACCATTTCCTACTTTCCTGAGTGAATATTACTCTGGAGGCGTGCCTCCTAATAAAGTTGGTAGCAAAGGTGATATTGGGGTGGCATGTGCTATTACTACGGAGATGCACTAACTGTCAGAGCATTGCATAAGGCAAGGCTATGATTCGGCACCGGAGTAAGCACTCTAGTTGTCATTGATCGACCAAACAAGGAAGTCGACCGGAGAGATGACTGAATGGATTATGATGCTTGAAGTCTCCTGTCGGATAGGGTCGATAATTATCCATTTGATCTGGCAGTTATGATTGAGTGACTTGGTCCAGCTGGGTCTAGAAGCGTAGTTGAGCTTTAGATGCTAAGTAGGCCTGGAAGTTTTCTCTGAAATCGATAACCTATTGGGTTGGGCTTGTTGGGATATCTCATATTAGTCATCACTATTAACATAGCTTAATTATCTTATCAAGGTATGACTCCGCTAATAAACAAGCCTCAACTGTGGGCAACAATAAGAGCGTGTCCTTTTATGATAAGATACTTGCTTCGTTCAGGATCAAAGTTCTGGAAAGAAACTAGACAGGAGTGAAGAAAATAAATTTCTTTTTGATGCAGAGGATCCTTTTAAGGCAACTACAGAGCATACTCAAATTTTATGAAAAAGATGAAGATTTATAGGTGATTTCAATTTTTGAAGTTAAAAAAAATGCAAAACAAACAAAATAATATGTAGAATTGTAATACAGATAATTAGAAGAAACATTTTTGAACACAAGAAATACATAAGAAATTTAATTTAGCTTTCTCCAACTTGTTTTGCTCTGCAAGTATCAAGACCCATCCTTTTATAGAGGGATTGACACTGTTTAAGAAATATAACGCTGGACAAACGACAAAAGAGATATCAGACAATCTTTAGACACCTAGTACAATTATTTTTTATTTTTTCGGACTAATAGGATAATAATGCTAATAAAGCATCTAGTAGTACAATACCTCACCTAATTAGTACAACACCTCACCATATTCAGTACAATAATTTATGACAGCACACCAGACTTAGTACAATAATTTATATCATGACAAAAAGCTGGGGGGAAAAGGACTAAAAACATCAGTTGATTTATTTTGACAGGGAATTCCAGCTAGAGGGTTGTTAGGTTCAGCTGAAAGTCCCATCTTTTCCCACTATTGATGCTGGCTATCAAGTTCGTATGGATCCTGGGAATCAATGAACATGTCATCGTTACTGCCATCATCATCTACCTTTTCTTTTCCCTTGGAGGATGAAGTAGAAACAGTAGAAACAACAGGGAATGAATAAGGTTTAATTGCGGCAGAACTCTGTGGAATTTGATTATGAGAGAGGGAATTCCATCTAGAGTTGAAATATGATTTAGAGGCTCCCCACATGGAATCAGCAATAACTTTGACTGTCTCATTGTGGAATTGTTCAAAATATGCTTTGGCATCATCTTGGAGTTTGATTGCATATTCAACTGACAGTTCTTCCCATGGAGCATCTTCATCAAACTTAGGTCAAATTTGAGATGAAATAGTTGAATTAAACTCTGTCGTTTTCCTCTGAAGCTCTCTTATCTCATCCCCATGATCATAAAATTCTTTGTTAAGAAGATAAGGGAAAATATCATATTCTTGGACTGAATAGAAGTATGGTAAATTATGAATATGGGGAGAACTTTGTCGGGAGAGAATATAGATGACATAGGAATTTTCAGTAATGTTTTCGGTTAATTTGATTTGAGTAACCTTGAACATTTTTATCTAAATAGACAATAGGTAAAACCACTCAAGAAATGTTATAGCAAAAGGATATTGTTCAAAATAATCAAACCACCCACAATGAAGTTCTGCAAACCACTTGATAGACTGTTCGATAGGGAATTCAACTGCAATTTTCCACTGCTCTAGCATATACCAAAGTAAACACAAGAGTTCTTTCGAAAACATACGATGAAATGAACTTGATATACTAAACAGAGTAAAGAATGAAAAATCAGAATGAAATCCTAAACCACCAAATGTATGTAGACCTGCTTTTCTAACAGTGAGAGATTGATATTTTAACATAAGTTCCTTTGCCCTATATTTAATAGTTTTGGTCTTTATTAAATTAAAAGGCTCAGGAGGAAGACTCTCAAGAGGAAAATTTTGAAAAGAAGTGGTATTTGATAGATTAGAAGGGAAAAACATGCAAATAACGGGAATGTGATTCATAGGAATGATTGGAAGAATAGGTCTGAATAGAAAATTAGCAAGAATATTGGTTTTACCTTTGATGTGGTTAATAGTGAAAGAAAACTAGTAAAACCATTCTGCCTATCTGAGAAGTTGTCTAGATGGAAGAGTGTTGGGTTTGAAACTCAACATCTTTGGAAAGGTACTCATATCCATTTCAACATGAAAGTGATGACCAACCAAATGAAATTGGAACTTTTCTATGCCTCTTTTGACTGCTAAAATTTCTTTGTAGGTTGAATAGTAATATTGTTCAATAACCTTGAAAGAACCGCTTTTGTATCCACAAATATTCCTTTTGCCATTAATTTCTTCAAGCAACACAGCAGCCCAAAAAGATTCACTTGCATCTGTTTGAAGGATTCTTTTTCCATCTGAAGGAATCTGCAATTGGGGTAACTTCTAGATGATCTTTTTGATGGTACACACAACTTTCCTTTGTGCAGAAGACCATTCTTGAGGATTTTTCTTTAACATATTCTGTAAAGGCCTAATAATTGATGCAAGCCTGGGAATAAAATCTGCAGCATAATTGATGACTCCCAAAAATTGTTGAATTTGCTATTTTGATTGTAAGTCATCAGGAAATTTGAGCAATTCTGAAGTAATATGTGGCTGCAAAGATTACTATTCTTCTTTGATATGCATGCCCAAAAATTCAATTTTTGGTTGTGCAACGATCATTTTCTTTTCAGCAAGCATAATTCCATAATTTCGAACTAATTCTCCAAAACGATGAAGAAGATGAGAATGTGTTTTCATATCTTCAGAAAACAGGAGAATATCATCAGTATAGGATCAGAACATTTGGAAACAAGGATTCGAAGATTTTGACCATTGCTTTTTGAAACAACGAAGGGGTTATTTTTAGTCCAAACGGAAGAACAGTCCATTGAAAATGAGCATTTGGAATACAAAAGGCTGTTTTATATCGGTCATCAGAATGAACACCAAATTGCCAAAATCCTGCTTTTAGATCAAACTTTGAAAACGCGTTGGCTTTGGTCAGATTAGAAAATAAATAATTTCTGGTTTGGAGAGGAAACTTCTCATCTGCGAAGAAGTAATTAAGCGGCTTGTAATTGATATATATATGCCAAAAAATTTAAAATTTAACATAAATAAAATATTTATTCATTTTTTAGGGACCTTTTTTTTTTTAAATGTCAATATATTATTTAAATTTTTAGTATAGTTAGTTAAGGAAATGTTAATACAAAGAGAGAAAAAAAATAGTTAGAGGGACGGGGAGAAAGAAAAAAAATACATTGCATTATCTTTTAAAATTAAATTAATCTTATAAATTATTTAATAATATATTAAATTAATTATTCTAAAATTATGACATTTTATAAGTAGTATACATTATATCGAAAAATATTGTAAAAATCTTTAAAATAAAGGGTTGCACCTTCCGAAAATTGTCAAAATTAATGGACTAATATTCCGAATAATATCCTATCACACACACATATATATTTCTTTATCCTTCATTAATTTACGAAACCCCACCATAAATTTAAAAATTAATTATAACGAAATTCAAGAAAAATGAGACCTTTATCACAATTCAATCGTATATTTTTCACATAACTAGTCATTCGTACCAAAATTTTATCAAACCCTAGTTGATTTTAAGTATCATAAATAAATCAGAAGACAAGATTAAATATTTTTTAAATTACAAAAATATAAAAAACATGAGAAATTCAAATCCAAATGCAAAATTAGCTCTTGACAGAAAAAGCAACAAAAAAAAAAAATTGAAAAACGAAATGGCAGCAAACATTTTTTAAAGGAAAAAAAAGATTATAGCTTCACACAATTGTAAATGTTAAAAATACAAAAAAGTGCAATTGGCACCCATACTCTTACTTAATCACTTTTCCACTCCAATTGGTTTTTGCCGAACCTCGCTAATCTGAAGTCCAATCCTCGAACTTCCGCAGTCTACAATACTTGTCTTTTACCCCTCGCAAAAGCAGGAGAGAGAGAGCCCAACGCAAAGGTCAGATCTCTTTCGCACTTTTTAATCTCTTTTTTTCTCAGTTATACGCGCGTCACCTTACTATTGGTCAAGTTTTTTTCTTCTTTCCTTTCCGAAGCTGGAAATTTTATCATATGATTGTGTTCTTTTTCTGTTCAGGCAATGCAGCATGGTCTCTGTTAATGATGGCTGAATTCTTTCGTTCTGGGCTTGTGAATTGATGTATATTTTCCAACTAAATCTGTATTGTATTGGGTTTAAGTTGAGTAAATTCTCATCAAGATGGTGTTCTTTAGCTTTTTCAGTCTATATTTGCGCTTAAGCCGCTTGAGTTTTTGTTTCTCTGATGTATACGAATTATTTGGCTGCTCTGGTGTGTAATCTTCATTTATTTGGAAACATGTAAACCCACATATATGATTTTCATTATTGGAATTTTTTGCCTTTACGTTGATGTGTTATTAATTTTCTTATTATGTGCATACTGGAGTAGCGCCTTTCCTTTTTGCCCCCTTCTCTTGCTCTTACTGAAATGGGTGAAATCATTAATGAAAACAAAATAAAGAATTCAGAATTTTATTGCATGGTTGCCAAAAGGTAGCACTATAGAAAGGAAGTTAAAGTATATTTATTGCTATGAATATATCATGAAGCTTCTGTTCGTATTTTGCATTTTTCTCTTGTCTCTCTATTTGTAATTTGAAGTATACTCTGAACTTTTTTGGCTACTTAAAAAGGATAGGTAGTTAAAAAAAGAAAAAGGGTAATCGATGAGAAAGAAAATCAGAATAAATAACTGGGATAGGTTTAGATTGGCAACTGAATGTCATATCTCCTGTTATTATTTTCTGTAGACTATGGTTTTTGGATTTGTGGCTTAATTTAACAGGACAACATGGGGAATCCATTTTCTTATTTGGCTTTGTTTTTGTTCGTTCCAGCTGCTTGGATATTCAAGTTGGGCTACAAATATTCCTATGCTTGTTCTTGGTTGTTCAAGTGGTGTCTTTGAATTAAAATCCTAAAGTGGATGTCTTTTAGTGGGTTTAAGGAATAGAGAACGATGCAAAAGGATACTGCTTCTGGTGGTACATCAATACCTACTGGGCCTACTGCACGATTACGTCGTCGCAAAGGTTCAAATGAGGTTAGTAATCTTTTTTAGATGGAACTAAATGCAGAATACTCTTATAATAACCATCCTCATTTCAGTATACTCTATAAATTCCATTCTCATCCCAATAAAGGATTTCTAAAAACAAAGCATGAATCTATCACCTCAATTTAGATGCGAGGAGAAAGTAAGGTGGAGTACTTAAAAAGTATCACTGTCATGGTATTTTCATGCTCTACTGTAGTAATAAAGTTTATTATTTGAAGTAACTGTAACAAAACTGTATTGTGTTGGGTTTCTTTGCTGTTGCTAAGTCACTTGAAAAGATCCTCAAGCTAAACTGTTTTAGCTTTTGACTGTATTAATTGGAAATTTTATTTTTTTTCAAAATTTTCATTTCTTTTCCTTATCGTTTCTGTAACTCCAGGTCTCTCCAGAAGTTGATAAGGCAAATGGCGGTGATTTACTTGTTAATGACCATAACAAGTACAAGTCTATGTTAATCCGTGCATATTCATCTGTTTGGATGATTGGAGGATTTGCCTTAATAATCTACATGGGTCACCTTTATATCTGGGCCATGGTTGTTGTTATCCAAATTTTTATGGCTAAGGAGCTGTTCAATTTGCTTAGAAGAGCACATGAAGACAGGCATCTCCCTGGTTTTAGGCTCTTAAATTGGTGAGTAACTTAGCTTCTTTGTCATCTCTCTCAAGTTTATGTTCATGCTGCCCTTTGGATATCATTCTATTGCTAAAGCTGTACAAATTGGTGTGATTTTAGTGCTTGTGATCTCTTAGCACGTGAAAAGCCAAAACCTGTTTCTCTTGTAAGGTAGTGGCGAGCCCTTCTTTACCTGGCTTGCCACAAATAAACTTCTACATAATGGCCAACAAACTAATAGATTACGTTGAATTTAATCCTCCTTTCGTGATTGCTTTGGGTTGTTTGTTTATGTTGAATTCATTACTAACTAGTCCTATAATGCATGAAGTTTGTTGGGAATTCAATATTACAATATCTTCCTAATATTATTAAGTCCCTCATCACTTAATTTAACTTTTTGGTTTGTCTCCTCATGTAATAACTTGTAAGTTGTAAGCGTTAGCCACATATTGGTAATTACTTTTGATTTGATTGATTACACTAGGATCTGCTTAATTTGGGTTGCTACGAGCTTTTCGTCAGTGTCTGAAAATCATGAAGATAGAAATAACAGTTAATGTGTGATTATCTTTTCTACTGTAAGGCTTGTTTTTTCCATCTATGCTTTTTCAATGAACTTCACTGCTCTTCAAATTGAATTTCGAGAAGGGTATTTCATGAACACTTCGACTGGCTGCATCAATCTCTTAATTTAGGATGGACTGGCTTTATTTTCTTTATCTTTTGTTAGACTGTTTCTGACTATTAGTTTTGTTATAATTATCTCAAAGGTTCCCTATCTAATATGGATCTTTTCTTGTTTTTTGGAATTCACGCCATACTCTCTTCAGGCACTTCTTCTTTACAGCAATGCTATTTGTATATGGTCGCATTCTCAGTCAGAGACTTGTGAATACTGTTACAATGGACAAATTCTTGTATAAGGTCGTGGGCAGATTAATCAAGTATCATATGGTGACCTGTTATTTCTTGTATATCGCAGGTTGGTAGAGATAGTTGATGCTACCTTTTTTTTTTTTATTATTTCTGTGCATGGCCAAGGTACTTGATTGTTAATTTCCTCTTCCAATGTGTTATACTTTAGTTTGGTGGATGGCACTTTAGATCCTATAATGAGAGCATTTTCTGTTGTTTTCATTTATGATAACATACAAATGCTTGTGATTTTTGTCTGGTTTCCAATTTACCTACTTGCATTTTATCATGTAGGAGGGGTAATCTTTAGCATTTCCATTGTATAATCAAATATGAAACTGAATTTTATCACACCTGGGTGGATTCAGGTTTTATGTGGTTCATTCTTACACTGAAGAAGAAGATGTACAAGTATCAATTTGGCCAATACGCATGGACACATATGATTTTGATTGTGGTGTTTACGCAGTCGTCTTTTACCGTGGCAAATATTTTTGAAGGAATTTTCTGGTAACGGAGCTGTGATTTCCTTGTTTAATGTTATTGATTGCATTGAATCCAAATTATTGGTCCTTGTTCCTTTCATAGACTTGAAAAGGGTTGTGCCAATCTTGTAGTGTTGCTTTACTATGATTGTTACTTTGTGGTTCGGTTAACAATTTCTTCTTCTTCTCCCTCCCTCCCTCTCTCTCTCTCTCTCTCTCTCTAATTTTTATGAAAACTCCGTGCTTTATTCCTAGTTTGTAGGATGCCTTAAATTTACAGAATCTGGGGAGAAAATACTGTAGGTTGAGTTTTACGAGAATCACTGAAGGAAATAAAAAAATTGTCTTCTTTCACAGTTTTATTTTAGAAGTTAACAACTAAGATTCTTTTACTTTTTTTTTTCTGGTTGTGTGTGTGTTTTAGTGACTAACTTTTCCTTGCTCTGATATTGGGTCTTCACCATATAACTGTCCTGTATCAATTAGAATAGTTGAGGAGTCTGCTATTGCATCCAAATAAATTGAACTTGTGCAAGCAACTTCAAGCACAGATTAAAAACAATGCAGGTTCCTTCTTCCAGCATCACTTATTGTCATCAATGACATTGCTGCTTATATTTTTGGGTTCTTCTTTGGGAGAACTCCTTTGATCAAGCTCTCGCCAAAGAAAACATGGGAAGGTTTTATTGGAGCATCCATTACTACTATGATCTCTGCCTTTGTGGTGAGCAATTTATTGATTTATTAATTTATATATTTAAACAATGGACAATCTCTCATTATCTGGTGGAGGTTTTATACTTAGCTATCAAGGTCCATTTTGGTCCTTCAAACTTATGGTTATTTCTTGGATGATTAGAGTGGTGCTCTCCTAAGTATTTCTGTGCTAGTGGTTAACCTGTGGTCCTGTATGCTTGTATGTCTCCTTTGCATCTGAAGCAAATTCATCTTCAAAATAAATTAATAAGATGACAGTTGATAATCCATTGTTGATTAGTAGGCAAGTGATTCTAAAATTTTCAGTGATGAATTTATTTCTCGTTGTTTTTTCAGCTGGCAAATATATTGGGCCGCTTTCAGTGGTTGACATGTCCGAGGAAGGTAATTGCTGTCTTACACCCAATCTTCTATGCTTAGGTAGTTTATTTGTCTGTTATTAGGAAATTCAAACTTGCTATTGGCTATGTAATTATATAGGATCTGTCCACTGGTTGGCTTCACTGTGACCCTGGTCCATTGTTTAAACCAGAATATTTTACTGTGCCAGAGTGGTTTCCTGAATGGGTAAGTGCTTTATCTATCTTATTTATGCTCAAACACATTTTGTTATTTAAGAGTTTTACTGTTAACAAAATTAAATATTATATGCTTGGGAATACTGCTATATTCTTGTTGTCTATTGTCCATCAGTTGTGTATCAAAGTTAGAGATAGATACCAATTCATCATTTTTATATGTTGTGGTTGTCTATTGTCTATCAGTTGTATATCAAAGTTAGATATGGACGCCAATTCATCATTTTGATCTCTAACAGCTTATACAAGGGTCTTTCCTGAAAGTTGTCTTCAATTAGCATGCTCTATCACATATGTTCTCACTCTGCAAAAAGATAACTCAAGTACCTTCTTTGTGTTATATGGATGGAAAGAGCATTCTCACAATGTTAAATTGTTAATTTTTAAGCAAAAACATGTTGCATTTGAAAACTTAACAAACCTACACAATGAAGACATGCCAGGAGGTTTATCTTTGTCAGGAATACAGAGGATTGTATAAATATAATTGCCAAATAAATAGCTTTCAAAGGAGTCAATCACTTTTCCTATGCCTCAAGCTCTTTCTTTCTGATCATCAGTGTTCAGTACCCTATACTGCCTACCTCCCTTGCATTAAAATCACTGAAATTAAATCTTAAGAACCACTGCTGGCTGCTCCTAAGGTCAAGAACACTACTAGACTCTCTCCATGTGGGAGGCCATGCTCAAAGAACTGCTACTGTAGGATTACTGTCACCCAATCTCCTATCCACTACTCTGACCCTACTTTAATCTCTTGTATGATCCCAGACACTTAAAACAACCAATCTGTTTGTCTCAGCCACGACTTGCCCTCTATGATGGAAATATGTACTGTAAGTGCTCTGAAGTGGAAGAAGGAAGGGGAATGAATACTTTTCAAATTAAAAAACGACCAGCATGCTGCATGCATATAGTGCTCTTTCACTCTGTGGAGTGATTTGAAAAGTATCGTTCTAATTCTTCTGTTTCCTCTTTATTAGTTGGTGGTTCACATATTTGGTCGGTTCCTTGATTTGTAAATTTTATGGTGAGAGTTATGTGGCTAGTTGAATGGCCTCCTTAGTGGGTTCAATCAAAGTTCCATCCATTGTAGCTAGTGATTGCTCGGATTGGTGTGTGATCTCCTTTTTGAACCATAACTAAAGAGGTGTATCTACTGATTGTAATGTTTGGGTTTTTCATTAGCCCCTATTAGAATTGAGTCAGAAGTTGTTTTGCTTTCTCTGTGATTCTCTTCCTGCTTTCCCTTCCATATGTCATGGTTACATATACCCATGATTGATTGAACTAGAATAATTCATTGGTGGTAGGAGTTTTGTGGGCAATGTCGGAATCGTTGGTCCACATATTTCTGTTTGGAGGATTTATTGTGCCAACCAATACCACTCCATCATCACCAACAAGCTCAGCAACAATCCTTAACCAAGTTTTCCTTTTGCAGTTGAATGGCAAATATAAAACTTGTTGGAAGATTGAAGGCTGCCATCGCTCTTCACTTAAATCTTTCAGCTATTTGTCCAATTTTCATTGCCTTTGCGTTATAGCCTGCTGATTTTCAGATCTGGATTTGCCTACTTACAAATTTCACAGTACTTCACTTTTTTACAGTTTCCTTGGAGAGAGATTTCTATTTTGCCTGTGCAATGGCATGCATTGTGTCTTGGTCTATTTGCATCAATTATAGCTCCTTTTGGAGGCTTTTTCGCCAGTGGCTTTAAAAGAGCTTTCAAGATCAAGGTTTTGACATCATTATTCTCTAATCCAAGTTTGGATGATGTATGGTTGTGTTAAAATCTGATGATCTACCTATTCTTTGTATTTTTGGTTCGTCACAGGATTTTGGAGATAGCATTCCAGGACATGGTGGGATCACAGATAGAATGGATTGCCAGGTGAATTTGAAATTTTTTTGTTTTAATACGTACTGCAAGGTTCCATTTACAAAAATTACTCCTCATCAATAGCTTTGTTGGCTCTTCACTGCACTGTGGATTTATAGGATGTTCTGTAGCATGTAATGTCTTGTTTGTAATGGTATTGCTTTGCTGCACAACAAGGAAATTTGGGAGGAGGATACTTCAACAATATTCCCAACAAAAGGGGGTGGGGAGGGGTAGTGATTTTATTTAAGTACGTTGAGCAGCCAATAAGTGGCTTATCAATGTTATTCAAAACAAAGGGGGAACTTTTACTTCCAGAGAAATTTAAAAAAATGTATAAAATGTTGTAGCAGAAGTTGAGAGTGCTTGAAAAAAGTAGTGAAAAGCAGAATTTAGATGAGTGTTGCTTTTAGTTGCTCTTCTTCTTCTTCTTCTTCTTTTTTGGCTTTAACTTTAGAGAATTAAAAGTAGAAGTACAACTTCCAAACACGTTTCTAACAACTGATATTTGGGTAAAAACTGAAAACATTTTTTTCAAATTGTTGCAAACAATACTTGAGCCTTCTATAAATGTAGTTTATATGACACTTATTCAACTCAAATACTTGAAAGAAACTTCCTATTAATATTTATATTTGTCCTGTCTGAAGCTACTTGTGTTTGGCGTTTCTGATTGCTAATGTTTGGTATGTGCCATTTCGAACACTCACCGATGTGCAGATGGTGATGGCTGTTTTTGCGTATATCTATCACCAGTCATTTGTTGTGCCACAAAGCTTGTCAATCGAGATGATCATGGACCAGGTAGATGCATACCCATAATCATTTGTGAAGCCATGCTCCAATTATTTATCAAGCATAACACATGAAAAATTTGTCTATGTGGTGTAGATACTGATAAACCTTACGTTTGAGGAGCAGCGAGCTCTGTACATGAAACTTGGGCAGACAATCATGGAGAGGCAGTTTGGAGAATCCTGAATCCGAGGAAACTGGCCTGTGTAGTTCTACATAGCTGTTGCTCCCATTTCTCAAGTATTATAGTCTTAATTTTTCTGAAACCCTTGTGTGCTGTGTACATGTTTCATTTTTCTTCTTTTCATAAAATTTAGCTGCAGGAATCCTGCCTTTTTTGCATTGTATAGTACTCAGTGACCTTGATAATTGATGGTGTTTAAAAGAATGTATTGTCAGAATCCAAAAAAGCATTTTAGATATCGGTTTGATTCATTTGCTTTCACCAGTTGTATCTTGATCTCCTAAGTGCAAGGTGGCACAACATAAGACCAAGATTTTGCTGCATTCTGGGCTTGAGAATGTACAAAATTGATTGGCAAGTACTCACGTTGTCTTAATAGGGTCAATAGTATGCAAAATAGTAGTTATCCATTCTTCAGTTTGATTGAAGTTTTAGCAGGTTGCTGATGACAAGGCCGAGCCGATATACACTGGATCCATCCACTCATCCCATGCGCCCTTTTCAATTAAATGGTCACGGTTGGATTGAGTGTTGCACCTAATCGAATCAAGAATAACCTTTCAGGGCTCTTTGGGCAAAATGACAAATCTCTGTCTTTTTTGGGAATTCTAGTAGTTTAAGACATTACCAGGTTCACTCCCTACTTGGAATGAACTAAATCCAAACTAAAATCAGAATTATATTACCATAACATGATTATAATACCAAATTACAGAGACTAATGAGAGTATATGTAAAATGGTTTGCCATTAGACCATAAGATTTGGCAAAAATGTAGTTTGGCAAAGTTGGGCTTGATGGTTAATGCCTGTGAGAGATTCTAAAGGGCAAGGGCAAGGGCAATTTTCGTACTTCCTAGTCGTAATGTCTTTTCGTGCCATTTCCCATCACAACTTCCCAATCCCCAAACCAAAGTGAAAGGACCCAAAATTTAATTAGTATCAAAAAGATGTTCAAAATCACAAAATTTATTAATTTTGTATTTATTGCTATAATTTTGAGATTTAATTGCTAGTTCCGAAAAGATGTTCAAAATCACTATGCTTATTAATTTTTAATTATTTATACTATTTGTTGATTTGCAATTAATTTACTAAGGAGTAAAATAAAATAAAATTAATATAAATGTGCGAATGCGATGTGGTAGTCGTGTGTTTACTAGGGATCATTTCTTTCGAAGTTTTCTTGAACCCTTATTCGTCTCTCTCTCTCTCTCTCTCTCAAGAATTCGAAGAAATCTGTGAAGCGTCAAATGTCATCACTGGCTCCACCTGATGCCACGACCTCCGCTGTGCTTCGCCCGTGGCCGCAGTTCTTCAACATTTCAGCCCTCAGCCTCCCCATCTCCCTTTCCGAATCCTCCTACCGTCTAACTTCAAATCTCCGGTATTTCCTCCCAAACTACGCGGTCCTCACTCTCCTCATCTTCCTCGTAACCCTACTCACCCGCCCCCTCTCCTTAATACTCTTCCTGTGCATTTTCGCCGCCTGGATATACTTGATTTTCTCACGGGACGAACCGGTGACCGTCTTTGATTACGATATTGATCAGAAAATAATTGTGGGATTTCTTGTTGTAATGACTTTGGTTGCTGTTTTCTGGACCAAAGTTTGGTTGAAGCTCTTTATTGCTTTGATTGTTGGGGCTGTGATCGTGATTTTTCATGGGATTTTGAGGGCGCCGGAGGATTCTATGGAGGATTCGCCATATGGGTCATTGCTCAATGTTGTCGATAGTCCGAGGGGCGAATACGCTAGTGTCTGAAGAGTTAGGATTGTCTGGTAGGAATTTCTGATTTCCTGGGGCAACTTTTCTGTTGAATTGTAGTCCTAAATTGCATTTCTTCGGCTACTGTTGCCATTGTTCTGATTACAAATTGGATTAATGGAAGTTGCATTTAGTTAAGTTGTTCTTGATTTTTGTATGTCATGGGATTGGATTATTGTATTTGCGCAATGCATTTCCTTGTTTGTTTCATTTGTGAAATGAGGTGCAAGATTGAATTTTGTTAATCATAGTATGCTACTTTGTGTGAACTGTGTATTGTTAATTGTGATTACATTGCCCATGGAATTCAAGCTGCTTTTATGTGTTATGCACGGTTTTCCTGTAATTTTGCCTGAGATTGGTATGTTTAAAAGAAATTTTGGTCTGATCCAAACTTGCTATTGATGCAACTTTGAATAAATAGAAACAGAAAATTGTATGTTTGGATAAGGAAGAAGTGGTTATATATGTCGAATAGATATAGATATGCGGATAACATTTTTATTCAAGTACTCAAAGATGTAAGCTATTTGGCTTTTCTGTTTCCCCTTGATGTATAGATGTCTTTATTTCTGTTTCTTTTGAAGATGTAAGTTATATCAGCTTATTGGCTGGCTAGCTATCACAAATGTTGTTAGGATTCTTAAGAATCTTGTCCTAGCCAGGAGAGTATAAACTGTGAAACAATATTGAAAATATGAAGATGGAGGGATTGGACCTGGAAAGGTAAATAACAACCAGCATGGTTGAGAGCATCGGTCTTGGTTACGCCATGAATGGGAAACGACTGTTGAATTTGGAATGCAATTACTCTTTGGTGTGGTTCTCAAGTGAGGTAGTAAATGCAAAAATTGCTTCTATTGCTCAAACGCCAAAGTGAGTAAAATGAATAGTGGACAAGATTGACGTATGCAAAATATGAAGGCGAGACGTCCTCCGGAAAGCATATTCTGGGGCTCTGTTTCTGATTTGGGTGGCCTAAGGCAATGCTGTAGGGCACATTAGATGTACAAACATGATTAGCGTTGCAGTTGATTAATTGCTGGTGTTATTTTTGCTTATTCATAGTTGGTTTTCTTCATTCCTATATTCCTTCTCCGGAGGCAGAAAGAGAGCGAAGGATCTAGCAGATTGCCCCGTGGATCCAGAAAAGCCCTCATGTGAGGAAAATGAACTTGGCTAAGGGGGAAAAAGTGTTTTTACATGTTAACTATGCATCTATGCAGAAAGAAGGTAAATTTAGAATATGTGGAGGCACAATTGAGAGCTTGAACTTGCCAAGGGGAAGATTAAGAATATGTCAAGTTCATCATAATGCTATAAACTGAAGAAAGTGGAGAATTGACTACTTTGTGCATGGATTCTTTTTTGATATAGGAATTTCGAATAGATCTAAATGGATTGAATTGAATTGAACACGGTAATTTGAAGCTTCACAAATTTTATTGAGTTTCAAAAGTTACATTTGTATTTGTATTCATTGTAGGTTGATTATTCATTAATGCACATTTGGTTTATGATGTATTTGAAAAACTTCAGTCAAACGAGTATTTTACAAAAAGTCAACAAGAAATTTCATTAATAATTACCCGTTTTGATTTTTTTCAACAACTTTATGAATTTAGTAGATTATTAATAGTTGGCTATTCACAGCCGATCTGATCACAAAAAAACGGCTTAGCAACTTTCTTACATCTAACATGGTTCTCAAAAGAATGCCTTACTATACTGTATTTAGCATAAGTGCTGTGAAGAGAGAAGTTGAGGGAAGGTCCCTGGAATCGTGCTTGGCTCATCCTTGTTTGTAAGGGTCTTAGAGACTGTAGGAAATGCATTTGTCGTGAACCTAAAAGGTTACGAGAAGCATTATGCATGCATGTACGTATGACATTTCAATGCGCTGTATTGATTATTAAATTTTTGAGATTACTAAATTACCCCCACAAGCAAAAGCAAAGAATATTTGTCCATTTATTAGCAAATTAAGAGATGGGAATCTGAATGAATCATGCATGCAATAAGTATTTAATTTACATTTGCTACGTACGTGAGATCAAGGAATTCGAAATGCAGACAAGAATTTTCCATTAATCAAGATTCAAAAAATAACATACTTCGTTAATTCACGAAAGAATTTTGGTCAATGCAGCCAAAAAGGGCAAAGTAATCTATGAAAAATTCTTGTTATCTGCAAATTGGATGACTTAACTGCTGCTCCATTCTTCTCCTCCCCAAAGGTTAAAACAACAGAATCATGATCCAATGAGACCTTTGAGGCGAGCATAAGAAATTATCAATACAAAAAGTACAATACAGAGAACCCCTGTGAAGGTACAAACCTGAAGGAATTAAAAACATCACTGCATAAGTACATTGGCATGAATTACTTAGTGAAAAATGATAACAGAAAAAATATTCAAGATTAAATGCTGACCCATTTAAACATGTATCCGTGATCGTCATTCCATTTATATGGAATGTTCATGCCAAATATTCCGGCCACCAATGAATAGACGGCTAAAGACAGGGTTGCAGCTCCGAGAAGGAGCTCTAACTGCAGCCCCAAAAATAATGAATGAGTTGAGCTAATGCAGCACTTACTCATGACATTCAGCAAGCCCAAAAGATTATCGTTTATGGGGATGTACCTGAATCAGCTGATTTCGATGATTGTCAAGCTGGATTGTGATGGAATAAAACAATTTTAGAGTGCTGCAAATTCAAAACGACAACTACATATTAATAAAATATTGATTTTGTGATACCTGAATATTGATGTAATCTTCTGTGTTATCAATGTATTCCCGTAGCTGCAAATATTGAAGTAGAGAGTCTCTCAAAACTAAGAAGTGAGATTTGAACAAATGAAAATGGTCCAAACAAATTATATATATCCACAAAATGCACCAAATGAGTTGGAAAGTATCAGTAACTACAACTCCTGACTTAATTGTTGAAGCCCACAGATTCTTTTTCTCTTTTGTTTTCTTATTTCAAAAATGTCTATACTAAAAGGGGATGAAAACTTAACTTAAGTCCAAAATTCATCCCTGGCCATTTAAGGCATGGATATAAAGGTAGAATGGTGTTACAGGATTCAACTATTTCTTTTGAATCTTTTTGAAGTTCTCGAATGATTTCATCGAGCTCATGTAGCAGATTGTTGAAAAAGATAGTAGTGAAATGCTGGGCACCTATAATATTTGGAAACTGATATTCCTCTGGTGATCCTATTATCGCTTTATCCAGAAACCATTCAAGTTAAATATAAGAACCTTTCCTTACGTAAATCCTAATATCGAAGCAGATGCAATTCTGCCTTCCATGTGAACAGGTTATAGAATTTCAGGTGTTCAATATACATTTGAGTGGGATGCTTCCAAATTTTAAGAATTATAATTTTACTTACCGTGGTCAATTTGTTGAGTGTGCCGTCAATTTGCATAAAGTAAGCCTGCAATAAGAATAGCCACTATTTAGAAACAACTTGCAAAACTCAACTATAATAATACAATCAAACTTTGTACCTCAAGTAGCATTTCAAGTTCCTCAACATCATTTTCATCTCCACGAACTGTTGCTATGCTTGCCCTACTAGCTCTAGATATCTTGGAGCCTATGGTAGGCGATGCAGGGAACCAACTAGCAGCACCTGAGCCACTCAAAGGTGATGCACCAGCTAACTTTCTGGATAGGTAAAGGTCCGCCATGTCATCATCATCATCCAAAAGCTGTTCTAATTCATCTCTCACCTGCACAAAGATGACAGACTAAAATCAGAACCAACTAACTAAACCCTTTTCCAGGATTTGCACAAGAAGATGTGGAACATGAAATAGAAATCCAATAAGAAACTTAAAATCATCTCTTGGAAGTTTCAAGGAAAAGAGGAGAAAGCAAGACATCACATGGTACAGAAGTTCAAAGCAAGGAAGAAAGATGAATTGGGAACTCCAGTAGAATTACAGCAAGGAAGGACAGGTGGGGGTAGGGTGAGGAGAAGGGCGTGATGCTGCACTTTGTTATGCCCTGGCCGAAGATGTGCAAGGGGACAAGACAGTGGAGGTTAAGGAAGGACTTGTAGGATTTTGGAACATTGTACATAGTTGTAGAAACTTGTAGAAGTTGTATACAAATTTCTAGAGTAGTTTTTGGAAACTTCCAGTGTAGGGAAAGCTCTGGAGTTGTAATCTAGATCGTAAGACTGAATTGATCTCTATCGTCCATTCGAGAGGAGAGTATTATAAATAGATGTAGGAGTTCATTTGTAAACCAAGTAAGAAAGAAGTAAGAACTAACCAAATAATAGAAAACCTCTTTGAGTTCATTTTTTTCATGATTCCACGCAATGTTTTGCAAGAATGCAAATGATGACTTATAGTTTGGGGATTTGCCAATCAGTAAGTTAGGCTCATATCTACTATACCTTTAAGGCACGGATATAGCGATAGAACTAATTGTTTTCTATTAGAATTAACAAACTATAAATACGGTATTTAACTTTATAAATTCTAGATAAAAATCTCAGTTGAAGTATAGCTTGCACTTCATAGGTGAACACTGAATAGAACCAAGGTATTTTCTCAAGAGACAAATATAACAAAAATTCTATATTTTATTATCAGATGATAAGCTCACTAAAACAGATATAGTAGCTTACCTCTATATTAGCAGCAGTGAAATAATAGGAAGGCAACCATATAAGGCCTCATTACAAATTGTCTCAAAACAAATATATAAAGAACAAAAAATGGCACTTCACCTAAAGAGTTGAAATGTTCATAAACAATAAAAAAGAATCTCTACCTTTTGTACACGAGCAGTCAACCTTGTCATTTGACTCTTTAACTTACGCACTCGATCTAAATTACGGCTACTAATCTGTAAACATGTATATAAAGGACATTGTATAATACTTGAATTTCAAATTATTAAATACAAAATGAAATTGGAGAAAAAGAAAATTATAATCCATTCAAAGGTGACACATAAAGATCTATGATAAGGCCCCACAAGAAAAAAGTAAAAACTATTATAAAGCAAATGACAAATATTACACACAACATGAAAGAGAAAGATTTTCGCTTTAGAAAAAAACAAAATATAATTCTGGAGAAATCTATCTACTTACACTACACAAAAAGGCAATTGAACAAATACGACACAAGGAGAAAAGTGCTCATATGATGAAAAAGTCTAGCCTTGGTAACATAAAGGTGTAATAAAACTTGCTATGAATTAGTTAGATTTGGCTAAAACTAGTACAAACAAGAATTTTCCTCTGTGATTGAGTTTGTTGCTACACCAACATATGGAACACAATTGGAGATCCAATGCCAAAAACACTTGTACTTTAGGAAAGCAAGAATACAGTAGCAAACTTAAGTAAAATGTGAAAGTATAAGGACGCTTTTTTAGTAGTATCACATATAATAAGAATTGATTTCTTTTATGCAATTGTCATTTTAGATTTTTTAATTTAAAAATCATATTCTCAAAGAAACAAAAGAAATGAACCTTTGATGTTAGCATATCTAGAGCTGGGTAAACAGCTGTCTCCAGTTCTATTGTTCGGGCAGCCAAATAACTACAAATGGCTTCTAATGCTACCTCAAGGGCTCGGAACTCAAACGGAGAGTCTGCAATGCACCATGTGGATAATTAGAATATCCAGCACATATGAGATAAATATAAAGTAAACTGCACGTCTTTAAGTAGCGGTAAGATATTCAGCAAGACTTGAAGGGAAGAGAAATAATCAGCATGCAGTATGACACTCTGTCATCAGAGTCACAAAGAGTAATATTGTCACAGAAAGAAAATGAAAAATAGTTAGGAAATACCTTCTTCTTCTGTTGTTTCACCATCAATCTGAGCAGCCAAATTGCAATCTCCGTTGTCTTCGCAATTTGTGTTTACTGGTTTTAGTCGTCTTCGTAGGTCTGCCGCTATTGGAATGACATTTTCATCCATAGGATCTCGAAGTAGCACCTAATCGACAGCAAGTCTAAATCAAAGCCTGTGACTAAAAGCATAATCCGGAGTCTAACATCTTTCAAGATCTATCAGATTAGTTTATCACTACAAATCTTCGTTTCCATAAAAAGTGTCTAGCATCAATGAGATATGGCTGCCATTAGTTTGTGCTGCAAATTCAGTATGTCCATAATCCCACGAGCTTAAAAAACAAGAATATCAAAGGTAAAAGTAAAACATCAACTTTTAGGTGATTCATTCCCCATAGCACAAATAATGTTCACATTGAAAATGCAAGCAGAGCAAAACTGGTCAAGTAAGAACGAAAAAAGGAGCAATTTTGGTAAATATTGAAAGCATGCAAATATCATACAAGTGTGGTAACAAAGTTTCTCCATGTTTTTCAAGATATTCCTCACAAAAGAGCTCCATGGCTTTCCATCTTCTGAAATATAAATACATTGAAGTCTACGTTTGGTCATGGCCTGAATGACAACTATAAGTACCAAAGTCAAACTAATTTTGACAAAGATCTTGGAAAATAAATAAGCCAGCCCAAAGATTAGCAAATTTGACTTTTTCATTATTTCGAACACAAGATAGACAAGAAGCATCAAAATAAGGACAGCTAATGATCACTGATTGGTCACGTACTCCAGGAAGATTAAGCAATCAATTCAAATATCCACCAATTCCATTTGGCAAAATTCAGCCTCTACAAATTTTGAAAATTTACAAAATGGGTAAAACATTTAAAGAAGGAAGCCAAAAGCAAACTGCAAATAAAAAGATAAAATAATTATAAAAACTCACCTCATCAGCTGTAATGATAGCCTTGATATGCTGTATATACCCACACCAAAAAGGAAAAAGAAAACAGAAAAACAGATAAGTACATAAAGTGACATTTTTCAGAACAATATTGACTGATTCGAACTGTCTCTCATGCAAATACTCTCTCTCTCTCTCTCTCTCTCTGTAAGAACAATAAAGTACTTCAATTCAAATTCTAGTATAATATTTAAAAAGTTCAACATTTACTAGTATATAAACAGGCAGGGGAAAGTCTTAAAATAAAAGATTTCCCGACAACTCATTACCAGATTTTTTCATCACACCAACTCATTAAAACACAAAAACCTCAAACAAGAAAACCCAAATCCCAAAATATAGAAACAACAAAAAGAACTCTGAAAAATTCAAAATGCTTACTTCTAGATTGAGAACAATGGCTCTCTCACGTCCGAGGATGGTAGAGGGGTAGGACAACAGGGGGTCGAGGATGCGAAGATCACGCGCGTGTATCTGAACCCGGTGCATGATTGCATATTTATCCACATCCAATATAATTTCTTGCCCGGAAGAATCCATCATAAGCCAGCTCCTCGACCCAGTACCCTTTTTCTTGAACCCGCCAACGGCGTTCGGAGGATCCGCCGGAACCACGTACAGGCCTTCTCGACCCGTCATTCTCAATTACCATTAGAGAAGGAAAGCAGAAGAATTTCTAGATTTTCCTTTGTATTCTTTTCAAAATTTACTGGAGTTTGCATGTATTTGAGTCCCTAAAAGAACACAAAATCCTAGAGAGAGAGAGAGAAGAGCTTGCGTGTATGTTGAGGTTATATATATTCTGTTGTGTATGCAATCCCTGTTGAGGAGGACACAAAACAAACCTCCTAATTATCTAAATTATATATATATATATATATTATGTATTAAATTAAATTATTCTATTTGTAGTATAATTGATATGCAGAAATAAAGTAGAAATAGATGTATTCCTATTGAGAGGACCCAAAACAAACCTCCTAATTATCTAAATTATAGTTATATACTGAGTATCAAATTAAGTTGTTAATGATTATTGAAAGTTTTTAAAAAAGTTTAAATATATTTGGCTTATAAAAAAAAAGTTGATATCTATCAATTTATGGAGTCAGTGATTTGGTTGCATAAATCTCTTACATAATTAATGAGGTTGAATTAAAAAAAAAAAATTAGATGCAAATGTTTGTCATTGTTGAAATTTTATAATTTTATGTTTTTTTTAATTCTGAATACTTTAAAAATTTAATATCTTACAAATTTCAAATATAACTTATAAGACATAAACTTTTTTGCACAGTGACTATATGATTTAATTTTAACAAATTGATTGAAATAAAATCGTACAAAGGCCTAAATTCCCTGCACACAATAGGCTCAACTAATGGCACTTGGTAAATACCTAAAAGAATTAGTGATGCAATATTCTTATTTTTAATATTCTAATGTTTTTACAGATACTACGAAAAGAAATTACGTGGGGTGAAACCACGCTTTTGAAGGGTTTGGTGTTTTTTTTTTCTTAATTGGTAACCATGCTTTTAAAGTGAAACAAGGAAAATACGACCTTGCAGCAATTACATTTAATAATTAAATTTCAATAAAGAAGCATAGGGTATGTCTTTTATTTTTTAAAAATAATTAACGAAAGACAGTGGAGATATTTTTATGCAGTAATTTTCAGTACAAAAATCAGTATGCATAATTTATTAATAAACTAGCATTCATAACAAACCATTTCTGCACACATAAATTTAAATTGTCATAGTACTGATAAATAATATGACTCCCTATTTTTAACATAGTATAGTTAAAAATAATAACATATTTTAACAACAAACATATTGAATAATGTAAGACATAAATAATCAATTAATCCATATATTCCACACCATTCTCATGTTAGAACTTAAAAAGATATGGATATAGTTGTCTAATAATTTCATAAACTTTTTCATAACAATTTCATCATATTACTTCCCCTTCACCATTTCACGCCAAGTTATATATTTTGAAAACTAAAAGTTAGAAATATAATTAATAGTTTAATTTCTATATATATATATATAAAAGCAAAAATTAGTCCAAATTTATAAAATTATGAAATTCTTAAACGTGTGGTTGGTGTCATAGAGAGCAACTTAATTAAGATGTACATCATACGCTGCTGTATATATATATATATATATATATTATAATTTAAATAGTATGTGTCATACAAATGAAACCATAGTTAATTTTGTATCTTAGCACAAAAAATAACTTATGTTACAAGAAGAGTGAAATGTTATAGAGACATATGACCGATAAGCACCATCCCATGATACAAGAATATGACTACATATATGAACAAAATTTTGTTGTTCTTTTAATCCCTATGCATTTCATTGTCCCATGTAAAATTTCCTTCAGCTTTGCTGTACTTCATATTGGTAATTTCATCCGCATGTTAGGATTGAGCTCTGAGATTTAACAGTAAAACTTATAAAACTACATATAAACGGCTTACGTCTAACCATTCCGTATTCAAATTAAATTAACTTATGGAGCGTAATAGTCCACAATGCCCAGCAAAACATGATGAAATGTGACAAAATTACCACAAGATAATACACAACCAAAACATCAAGAAAACCCTCTTCCCAATTGTGGCTATACACTGGAAACTATAAATATATTTATACAACATAAAACCAGCAAACTTCTATACAAGATTCAATTAGCCCTGCACAGCAAGAGCCTGTAAGTGTTCAATGAACACTTGCAAGCTCACATCATCAGTGAATATAATTTCAGAACCTTCAGTGTGCATTGAATTCTGAGTAACAGATGGATTTAACTTAGCAAGAAGAAACCTTGCCTGGCTGCTGTGCTGGTCACACTTAATGAGTTTTGGCACTGGAACCCTTTCAGCCACCAGTTGTTCGGCATCAAGCTCCGGAGCTTCCAGAAGTTTCTTGAAACTTTCATGGCTAGGATCCCTGTCATAGCCAAGCTTTCTCCACTGTGCAATCTTAGAACCATGGTGAATAACAACATAGAAAAATGAATCGAAGAGTAAAATCACGTCTGGGGAGATGGAGCATACGTCCAAAACTACAGGGATAGGTGGCCCGTCAAATGAATACTGGAAAAGAGTAGGCTGGACCATGATGAGAGAATTGACCACCCCCTCACGGTTTAACATCAGACGGAAATAGGCCGTCTCGTCTGGAGTGCTGTTGAAGACATCAATAAATTGCGATCTCCTCAAGTAATACATAAACTGTGGATACAAGGAAAAATTGGTTGATAGCCGAAAGCTAGACGGATCTTCCTGCACATAATCCCCAAATTTAGATGCAAAGAGTATCAATGTCTTATCCAGCCATCTGATGACATCTTGAGCAAAGTTTCTCTCCGTCTTGTGGATGGCTAGTTTAGCCATAACTGAGGCTGCTGCCTCCTGATCAAATCCTGAACCAATTTCTGGCGCGTTTTTCCCCACCCACCTTCGTGCCGCAGTCGTCACCCTCTTCCTAAGTCCCATATTACTATACCTGTAACGCGTTATAAACTGCATAAAAAATGCAGAGCTGGCTTGAGCTTTCTGTTCACTTCCAACTTCAAAGAAGAAAGTGATGCACGTTTTGCTAGTGAGTGTGCCCAGTTTCCAAACATGGGTCCCACCTTCACCAATCACGTTGTCACTCACTGTATCATTCTTCTTCTGGAGAGACATGCAAGGGCCTAGGGCTCCACAAATTTTTACATCTTTTGTTGTTACTATCTCCATGGTTGCATCAAAAAACATCTTTAAATTTCCATCATCGTCGCAATCAAACATGTGACGCAAGCACTTTCTGAATTGCTCAGATTCAAATGACTCCCCTAACATCATGAAACCGCCTGAATTTTCAACTGGGACTTTTAATTCAGCTGCTCCAACCTGGTCCAGAGAGCAGGCGAACAGATCAAGAACAATGGATGAATCGGATAATCTGTGAGATATTTGCTTGTAAAATTCGACAGATTTTTCATAGTAGGAAGCATAACCGTTATTGAGGTCACGATGAGTTCTAATGGAATTGGCAAGATCTGAATTAACAATCATCCCTGGGCCAATGGTTGCAGGTCCTGATGTGAAGACCATTACACGAGAACCAGTATTTATCAAGCATCCTTCTAGAAGACCTACAGCTACTGATATAGCAACCCCTGTAGACCTTAGAGGGCGGTGTCCTGGCTTGGGCAAAGGTGAAGAATGGATATCTTCAATTGCCGTCATGAGGTTGAACTCACATTCAGATATTGGCAATAGGAAACCTTGTTTTTGTACTGCTGATGTCTTACCAAGAGACTGCTTCATGTGATGGAGCCCCAGAAGCAGTTTGGCCTGACAATAAAGTAGGTATGTATTTGATCAAATAAACGGATAGAAAAAAACGCTTTTGGAGCAAGTGAAAAAATGTCAACTAATTCAAAATTTTCTACGTTTGCTCTCTCATTAATTCTAATACCACGTATCCCTACAACAGTTTTGAACATAACAAGTATTAATAAGTGGACCCAAGAAAAGGTAACTTCTCATGCAACTCTGCAGTATTCACAAGAGACCAGCAAGGGTACAAGGTTTGAGACAAATCTATTTCCCAGGAAGCCCCATAACCAGCCGCAGCTAACAACCAAGATTCCTTTGCCTCTCCGCCACTCCTTAAAGGCCTCATTTTATTAAACTTCCCCCCTTTCCCAGTTCCCAACCAAAACAAAACAAATAAAATACGTGTCCTCATTGGAATCCATCAAAGATCCAATTGTGAAGCACTAACACACACCATCACCCATGGCCGCTCATCTAGATTAGAATAACTTATTATATCTGATGCATTGCTGCTACAATACTGCCCTGATGGTACCTGCACTCAGGACCAGATAGAATGTGGGAAATCTGTGTGTTGGAGATTGATCTGAATCCTTGGCACCATCATATTTTATTATCTCCAAGAGCCCAGGTGCAACTGCGTGAGCTTGGTCACTCACTAACCTAACACTGTAAATAGTTTTATTTATTACGATTGATATAGCTTCATTTATTACGATTGACATGTACACCATCAATCATAATTATACTAGCTTATCCATTTCTTGTCCTTTTTACTTAAGGACGTTAACTGTGTGTGACTTGAGCATTCGAAGTTCTTTTATTGGAAACCCCAATGACACTAATGTGTTTGTCACTGAAACGAAGTTCACATCTCTACCCGAAAAAAATTATTTGCAATTCATTGTCAACCTCTTGGACAACAAAAACACTGTAATCATCTTTTGTGCCTATCAATCCAACTCTAAAAGAATACCTCATACAACTGGAATTTAACACTCCAGTTTCTGCCATCTAAAATCATGACACAGCCAATAGTCACTCCAACTTGGTTGCTTTTGACAGGAGAAGTACTGATGGTGAAATGGCAGTTCTAGTAGCATCAATCCAAAGAACAAGAACTTCATATGCTCCCATCTAATTTCTTTGAGCAAGTGAATGTCTTAAAAGTGTATTCATATGGAATAAGTAGTGCATTGCCTGCGGTTCCCGTTCAATAAAAGCAAAACATACAGTATAAGCTCCAAATTCAAAACATCAGCATCTAGAAAATTCCATGAATGTGAATATATTTAGAGAATTGCAAGTATGTCAGGTTTGGACAGTAAAGGCAAGTGGAGTGGGAAAGGGTCCCATATGAAGAAGGTAATGGTGTCGCACTGGTTGACTTGGTGGAGGAGTAGTGTCCAGCCATCAAGTACAAAGCTTAAGACAAAGGGCAAAAGGGGAGCATTTAGAAATGGTCAAAACATTGCAGATGCATAGCTGAATTGGGAGTTGGTATTGCGTGCGATTTGATAATGGATGCCAGCAATTTGGAATGCTGGAAACTCGAAGAAGTGCTTGAATGGGATTTGAATGTGCTTTTTTTATGTCACAAGAAGTAGTTCTTGGCAATCAGTACATCAAGGATATAGCCGCCAAATGAACATAAAATTCACAAACTTATAGACATTGGAGATGGCATCCTTTATTTCAATCATATGGAACAAGAGGAGAAAGGTTTGAAGATCATGTGGCATCTCCTTGTTACATTAAACTCTAAATCTGCTATGTATGTGACATTATTTTTAAAGCTTCAACATGTTTGAAAACTGTTTAGGCTATGTTTGGTTACATTTTGGCAAAACAAACAGACATTATTTTTAAAGCTTCAACATGTTTGACAAATGTTTAGGCTATGTTTGGTTACATTTTGGCAAAACAACTTTGTTTTGCCAAAATATAACCAAACAAATATCCTTTTTCCCTCCAAAATGCCAAATGAAGTTTTCCAAAATACCCTCTTCTATCCTCAATTATCCCCAAAACTTCTTTGTTTTGCCAAAATATGACCAAACACATATCCTCTTTCCCTCCAAAGTGCCAAATGAAGTTTTCCAAAATACCCTCTTCTATCCTCAATTATCCCCAAAATTTCCCCATTTTCCAATATAAACATACATATATATCATATACATATCATATATATTTTATTATTATTCTTGCTACAAAAAATTACTAAATTCCATTTTCACCCCAAAAACACAAAAAAACAATGATTCAACTGTTACAGTAAAAATTGTCTCCTTCCAAAATATAAACAAACACACCAAAACTCTTCAAAACAATTTTCTAACTATTCCCCAAAACATAAACAAATATTTATCACATTACCCAATACAACTTCACATTCCCAACTCCACTCCCAAAACAAATAATACGAAACATACAATTTATAACCAAACACTACCTTGGAAATTCAAAGTTTCCACTTATCATGCATTTTCTCCATAACACACTCAATCATTGGCACATCATATGCTTAAAATTACTTGAGGCAATAGCATAATGTAGAAGACAGGGAGATCATGGGTCCTTAAGTCAGGCACAGGCTGACTATAGCAATGCATCAAAAAATGGACAAACCATTAATTGCAGTTAGTAAAATTTATTTCATGGATTAATGGTGATCACAAGGACTAGCTTCGATTTAATTAGCCTACTTAAATACACAATCCTTCATTAAGCATCCAAGTAGTAAATGAATCCATGATTATCATATTAACAATATCTACCAGTAAAGAACACATTTGAGGCACAAAAAAAAAAAAAAAGAACTATACCTTCTTATTGCATAATTGACACGAAGAAAGAATGAATTAAGTGTTTTGCTCCCAAACAATACAAATCAGTATAAGATAAGGCAAGTGAGGATAATAATAATGTACCAAGAATATAACATCGCCAGTTATGCCTAGTAACTAGTAAGCTCAGCACAAAATGTAACTGATATCTGAGAATAAGGAAATGTGGCAGTATATTCAATTTTCAGAGAGATGAAACAAAAAAAAAAAGCCAACAACCCTGTATGGCTATTGAAACAAGATAGTTTGTTCTAAACGGAAATAAATTCCTACTATATCTTAGGGATATATGAATGTCAGATGCGTACCAATTCAAGCTCAAGTAATGACTATAAAATCATCCTTAATTTCATGTTACAAGCATTTGGCTTGCAACTTCCATATCTTTGAACATATCATACCTGTTCAGAAGCAACAGCTCGCTCGCCATGAAAAACCACAACCTTTAAACAGTCCGTGAATCCCAAATCATATATCCTCACCATTGAATCAAAAACCACCAGACCAACCAATGCAGTCTCCGGCAATCGTGTAATGGTGTGCAGCAACTCACTCTTCAGCGCTCCCAAGTCCTCCTCTGACGAACAACCATCAACAACAAACACAAACGCTGGTCCAACGCCGACCCCAGCCCTGTCCAAACCTATCCCCGAGCCGGAAAAGGCAGATACACTTGAGAACGAATTGCTATTTGACCTCAATCCCAATGAACCTCTCGGACTCCTTACCGGCCCCGAAGCCAAACCCGAGCCTGGGCCCGGGCCTAAATGATATTCAACGGTGCTGTAAGTGGGGAAAAGCTCCGCAGGGATATTGTTCTCGTTGATATGAGCATATGATTTTGGAAAGAGATTTTTCCGGTAGCAAAACGGGCAAACCCAGATTTTGGATGTGTAATCAACGCGGGAATAGGGGTTCAAAACGGCGGCACATTGGGAACAATTGAGGGGTTCGTAAGGGAGGATAGGCAGCTCGCTGAACGGCATTAACGGAGTGCACATTATAGATAGTGGAACCACTAGAGATGAAACTTCTGGCTTGGAAATGGGCCATGAATGCCATGACCAACGCAAACCCTCGATTGCTTCCAATTCGGAGAAATCCATTGACGACCCAGCCCACAAAGTCAGGTGAATTTCATTAGGATTCCAGGGATTGATGAAACCTAATCAAGATCAGGATTAGGGTTTTCCAGAAATTGGGGTTTCTATGATACTCGAGCATTGGAGGTTTTTAGTTTTTAAATTGTCCTTCACCGGCATCGGAGAGAAGGAATAAAGCAGTACTGAGGAAAAGTCTGAAGAGACTGAAGATCACGTGCTGACTCACGTGATCCAAAAAGAGTTTTTCTTTTTTAAGATAAAGAGAAAGCAAATTATTTTTTTTAAAAAAAGAAGAATAAGAAAGAAAGAAAAGAAAGAGAAAGCATGAATTATTACCATTTTTCAAATTTCATGCCATCCAAATAAATATTATATAAGTCGATTATAAATAGTTAATTATATATATGGAATAAGCTATATTGAGCTGCAAACGAGTCAAGCAGGCTCATGAACTTTGGTAGTCGAGCTCAAGCTCCAGTTACCTCCACTAAAGCTTGAGCTTTTAACTCGAGTTGATCTTGAGCTATTTTTGTATAAGCTTGAAGCTCATGAGCCGGTTCGCGAGCCTGAGCTTGCAAAATTTTCCCAAGCTTAGCCTGTTTCGTTTGCATTCACTTAAGTATTTTAATTAAAAAATTTTTATAAAATAGGTATTCTATACAATATGATTCAACATAATCATAAAACCTTATGTCAATTGGTTTCATTTTTTATTTCAAGACATGTCTTCTTATTATTCATGTTAAGAGGCGTGGAGGTTGACGTAGTTCATAAATTACTTTCATAATGCCTTTCATGCGGCAAAAATATCTTTTCACATTTACCACAAAGCGCCCATAGAGAATGTTTTACAAAGATGGATCTTAACTCTACATTTGTTTGACATTAAAGTTGGTCAGATGAGTCGTTTGAGTTTGGTGTTGCGATATCACAATCAACAAGAAATAATTTTTTGTGAAAGAATGTCAATGCTCCCAACATGTTTTTAACTATTTTCAAATAACAAAAAAGAAGATAAAATTTAAGCAAAAATTTATGATACGACATCATTAGATATCTTGCGAACAGTTTGAAAATTTAGTTGTTTCCAAATATTTAGCAGCAAAGATTGGTGCTAATTAAAAGTTAACGTGAAGAAAAAAATTTTAGATATTCATTACCTTAGCCTTAATTAAGTAAGTTTACATGTACATATGGTGTCCAATAATTTTTCACATTGAATTGACAAAAACAACGAACTAATAAATGAAATAGCATATGATTTAGTTCTCTTATTGCATGTTTGTAACAACAATTTTCTTTTTATCTGCAATAAATAAAATTAGAAGATAAAAAAATTGTATAAATAAAATAAAATTAAAATCTATCAATCAACTGTGGATTCTATCTCTAATTTAATCATCTGATTCTTCCATTTTAAATAAATCTTGAATTGAGCTATGCGAAAAATGTCTTAAACGTCATGGATCTCCTTTAAATTTGATTTGAATAAAACATCGCCAACTTGAGGGCTTCGTATTTTAATCTTGAATCAAATGCCAGAAATATATAAGTTTCGCGAAAAACGCCTTGAACGTCGTGAATCTCCTTGAATTAAAATAATGTCAATTCGAGAGCCCCGCACCTTAATTTCGAATCAAACGCAAAAAATATATGAATTTCGTAAAAAATGCCTTGAATGTTGTGGATCTTCTTGAATTTGCTTGACAGAATTGCTGGATTTCTTCAAAGTTTTTCTCGTTTGCTAGAATTTTTTCTGTTGTGTTATGTGTAGAATGAGTTTTGGTCACTTTCTTTATATAAGCACTTGATGAGAGACTTCTAAATTAATTTGAATTCCTTTGACGATTATCTCTTCAATAAGATAATATCAAATATCAAGAGATAATATCAGATATTTTTGATTTAATAATATCAAATATTAAAAGATAATATCAAATATCTTTGATTTGATTGGTCCATAGATGTAAACACTTCATCTTCGACACTTGCCAATATTTGATTTGAACATAAAATAAATACTAGAGTATTAATTAAAATCAAATATTTATCTTTTGAAATTAAATTTAATAAATTTCAAGAAAAAAATAGAAAATTTAAATTAATATCTAGCATATTATTTTACATGTGTTTTTTTTCAATTGACCAAAAATTAACATGTCTACAATGTTCTATTAATTTTAAATTTTAATTATAGAAAAACATAGTTGGGTGCTTCGATAAAAGTACAGCACAAGTTATATTTAATTTCTAAATCTTGATTTCAGTTATTCACGTAAAAATAGCTAATTTTGCGAGGTAGAAAAAGGAAGTATACAAATTTTAATTTCTGATTAATTGGTGACAAATCAATTAAGAAGATTAGAAATTCTTTTTCATTTTTAACCTATTGGGCTGCCCTTGGGCCAAAACTTTTAACCTTACTTCAACAACATTGGGCCAAATTTCAAATAAACCCATTTGTAGATATCGCCTTTTTTGGGGCTTGCCAGTCTAAGAATCTTGGGTTCAGTGGTATTAGTCTTCCATATTATGTAAGAAGTCTCAAGTTTGAATTTAAATGGACTCTTTTGCACACCTTGTTGCATTCGATTGTGTTATTCATATATTTATTTAATTTGAGAATAGAATAATATTGATTTGTTGAAAGAATAAAGAATTCATCATTTGTAATGTTTTCTGAAAAAAAAAACTTAAAATTTTGGATCAGGAATGATGAGAGTAAAAGCTTTATATAATTGGACTAGGTTGGGATATGGGTGGATCAACCTGGAGATAATTGGGCTAAGTCCTGCAATTACTGGTAAATGTTAAGCTAACTAAGGTACCCTCGGCTATAGTACTCTGATGCTCAAGTCAGTAATTGATCGACTGAAAAACTGAGCATAGAGTGAGAGCTTTTAATTTAGAACGACATACCTTGAGAGAGTTTGGTAATAGGGTATTTATAGCCTTCTCCGAATAATTGATATGTCTAAGATGCCCTCGACATTCAAAAAGGGCTCTTGTCCATATGTGGAGGGCATTAGGTCTTCTTACATTTGAGTACATTATCTCCAATTTTTATGGGTAGAATAGTATACAAGGGGCACCCCTTCTACCTGGTGTGGTAGGATAGGTGGTACTAGGACAGAATATGCCATTAATGCAGAGGCATGCCACTTGTCAGAGCATTAAATGCGACAGAGAAGTGATTTTGCAGTAAGTCAACCTTCCTTATTGATAGAAGGATCAACCTCAGGGCAAGCTCCTGATTGTCAAATGACTCCCTATTCCTGACTCTTATCGGAACCGCCGATCACCTGTGCTCGATCTCCGTCCATTGCACCCTGGTCGAATGACATCAATGCTGCCTAGTGAGAGGTCAAAGAGGTCGACGATACGATAGGGTTTCAAAGATGAAATGGGCTGACCATATACTTCACATCTAATTCCTAGATCGATAGCTATTAAGTTGGGCCTATTGGATCATCCTATATCAAGGGATTTGAAATTGGACTTCACATCCAAGTAGATCTTTCTTTATGTTAAGACAAACTTCAGAAAAAAAAAAAAAGAAAAAAATTCAATATTTGAATCTATATAAAATATTAAATACTTGAAACATTTTTACATGTAAAATGAATAATTAAAAAAATATATAATTAGCAACAGTACTTTTTTAACATTCAAAGCAAGGTTGTGTTTGCTATGAAAAATATAAAATCTTTTAGAATGAATGGGGCATAACTCAATTAATGTTTTAAATATGTTTTTATAAGTGTTAAAGCTGAATGGACATGACTATTAAAATGCCCTTCTAGAATTTTTCAAACTGCAGTTTAGGTCTATTTTAAAAATTGGCTCCAGCTCAAAATATGAACTCATTTTAAAATTATCAAACTTGAGCTTGATTCATTTATAATTGAGTACATTCAAGCTTGAATTCAGTTATACTAGAAATATATATATATATATATATATGTCAAATTAATATAAACTATATTATTTGGTTGTTTTTAAATATATTTTGAATATTTTTCTTATTGTATGTTTTCACACAAAAATAAATATTATTTAAAATTAACAATATAGTTATTATAATATTAAAAATCTTATAAGAATTCACATACACTAAATTAGATACTTTTGATACTTGCATTAATATGTCTTATATTATTTATAGATTTTAAATACAATTATTGATATTATTATATATGTTTATGTTTTACTTATTATGATACTATCATAAAAATTATAACATAATTTAAAATTATTTAAGTAATTACTATAGAGAAAAACATTGATAAAACTACTATTGCTATTAGTACATATTTATTTGTTACCATTACGAAAAATACAAACATTGTCATTATTATTACAATTATTGAAAATAAAATAATAATATTTTTTTAAATATATAAAAAAAAATTAAAGCCCACAAACCAACTCACAACCTCTTGAATAAATTTATTTAAATTTAAATTTAATTCACAATCTCAAACTTAACAAATCCAAACTCAAACTCAAATTCAAAAATGTAAGATTCATGAATTTTGACATTGGTGGCTTGGGATCACTACAGGAAAACAACCCTTAACTAACAGAAAATTTATGATGAAGAAGGTTCCGTTACTGTTTGAAAATAATTGTGATGGGTTTCTTGTGGATTACTAATAAACTCAATAAAATGAGCAAAAATATACACTAATCATAATATTTGTGACGGATATGAAAACTATATATTGATATAAAGAGTTCGTCATAAATTTTACAATGTAAATTTGACTTTTCTATTTGTGACAGAAATTCTATAACAAAATTAGTTCTGTGACGCACTTTGTTTTCATTACAAACTAATCAGTGACAAAGCATATACTAACGAATTTAGAAATAAATCTACCACAGAATGATAAATCTCATTAAATTTATGACAGAATTATTTCACAAATCTATTAATATATGCTTTGTCACTGATTAATTTGTAACGAAAATAAAGTACGTCACAAAATTAATTTTGTGATGGAATTTCTGTCACAAATGAAAAAAATCATATTGAAATTATAAAATTTATGATAGAATCTTCATATTAATATATATTCTTTATATCCGTCACAAATATCATGACTAACACATATTTTTCCTCATTTTAATAAGTTCATTAGTTATCCATAAAAAATCCATCACAATTGTCTTTGAATTATGACAAATCCTTTTCATCACAAAATTTTCATTAGTGAAGGAATGTTTTCTTGTAGTCGACTATTGATGCAAAATATTACCATTAAATTAATAATCCAATTACATAGCACTTGAAAAACTCCTCACAGTTTTATCATTTAGTAACTATATACAATCATCCTTCAACAGTAAAAAATTCCTTATAAGAGGGAATAAAACACTAGAAATCTTAAATTATGATGTCATTTTCCCATAAATTGTTCGATGATTTTTTAATAATATAAATATTTGAAAAGATTATATAGCTCCTACTTAAACAGAGAGTTTTAAATATAAAATTTACATTAATTTTATATTTGATATTTTGCATCTATTTCATGAAAAAAGGAAATAATATCTAAAAATTTCAAAAGTATTGCCCCCATTTTTTATAATTAAAAGTGTCATGATGATCAGGAAATGTTATATATATATATATATATATATATAATAGTATAGATTTATATCTACAAAATCAACCGCGCATATCATATAATGAAATTTGCAAAATTTTTTAGGTAATGTTTGGATGATAAGAATTATATATTTTGGTAGAATGAGTTATGGGAGTGGGGTTGGAGAATATGAAATTTGTATTGGGAATGTGATGTATGTTTGTTTATGTTTTCGAAATAGTTAGAGAATTATTTTGAAAAATTTTGGTATGTTTATTTATATTTTAGAAGGAGATAAATTATATTGTAGCAGTTAAATCAATGCATTTTCGTTGGATTTTGAAGGTGTGAATGAATTTTAATAATATTTTTTATTATGATATATAAATATATATATATATATATATATATTCAAATGTGTGGGGGGTTTTTGCCACTTTAATTGCAGAGGTAATTTGAACATTTTAATTAGCCATTTTAGAAGAAAATTATAGTACATGTTTGATTGTATTCTGTCAGAATAAATTTATTACGAGAGAATATAACCAAAGACAACCTTAATTACTTTTGGAAAAGAAAAAAGGAAAAAAAGAAAATCTATTTTCAATTATTTTTGCTAAACAACTTTCTCAATTTTCGGATCCAAGAAAACTTATTGCTATTAAAGAATTTAAAAAAGATAGTGAAGTTCAGACATGCATTAATTTCGTTGACCAGAAAATACATATAAACTTCAAATTAATTCCATTGGCAGAAATTAACACTCAGAGATATGAAATAATCATTTATTTTATGCATCATGCATGGTGTCATCCTTGAAGAAATAGAAAGTTCACATACCATTGACCTAAGTCATAATTTACTAAATTTGTAAAATCAGCTGAAAATACCAAAGTCATAGATAAATAGATAATGTATATGTATGTGTATAAAGTGTGAACATATGTATATATATGTGTAGACATATATATACACATATATATAATGTGTACATTTACATATATATGCATACATACATAAATATTGAAAAAAATATAATATTAATTATAAAAAATAAATGAAAACGTAAAAACTATCACTAATAAATACATTAATTGACAATAACTTTTTTCTTATTGTTAATAATATTTTCAAAAATAATATTTGTCACATATGATTTAATCGTAGCAAGAATTAATTTGTCACTACTAATAATGAGTAACATATGAATATTGACAATTAAGTAATAATAAAAATATTATAAAAAATTACCACGGCAATTTTATGATCACTAGATCATTAGTATATGTGTATTACTAATTAATAATAATAATAATAATAATAATAATAATAATAATAATAATAATAATAATTTATACATACTTTTATTATTAGTAAGTCAATAAAATTATTAGAATGCTAAAACAAGATCTTTTCTCACTTAATATATAATTAATAATAATTTTTACCATAATATTTATTATTTTGTGCTGTATTTGTTTGTCTGCATAAATACATCTATATACATATATGAATACATACACATATATATACAGATATATAGACATAGTACATATATATACATATATAAATATTTGTGTATGTGTGTGACATGAACATGCATGTGCTCCCAAGTCCCAACCACCATTACTATTCATTGCATAAATTTTAAAATCCATCCAAGTTGACCAACAATTTCCTTGCCAGACAAATAAATATTCAAATAATTCAAAATAAAATATTGGGAAAAAAAAAGCCCACAGCATTTTAAAATTGAAAAGTCTGTAATAAATGCATGTAAATTATTAACAAATGGAAATGAAAGGAATAGTCCCATGAACATGCACATGGCCATGTTTCCTCCAGCCCTCCGGTTGGGGGACTACAATAATCAAGAAACAGGAATTTGCAATAATTTAATAAATTAAAAAATCAAATAACAAGATATGAAGAATCTGGTGAAAAAATTAAATAAATATGCAATTTTTTAAAAATAATTTAGGGGGAAAAAAAGAAGACACAAATACAACTGAGACAGCAAGGATAACTAATTTATTAATCATAACAAATAAAAATTAAGAATTACTAAACAAGCCAGTAATGATTAATTAAGTACTCATAATTAATAAGAAATATAACAATTATAACAAAGCCAGCAGCGGCAGCAACAACAACAACAACAACAACATAATATCAGTGCATAATTTGCTTCTTGTCCAACACAAATATTGTCCTTCGATTTTTCATATCTATATACTATAATAACAAAATACAGACACAGTCACAAAAAACCCGGAAAATATATTTTTTTAAAAAAAGGAAAAACAAATACTGGCACATAGAAATTAACAACTTCAAACCAAAGTTCCACCAGTGGTACTGATCATTACATAGTTTTCATTAATTAGCATCTGCTCTTGCATTTCTCCATGGCTCTTGGAGCTGAATTTGGCAAAAAAAAAGAAAAAAAAAGAAAAAAAATTAACAGTGCTGTCTGAGTAAAAAGTTTTAGTTCATGCTGTAATTAAATTATTATCATAAAATTATTATTATTATTATTATTATTATTATTTATTAATGTACATGTGTATAAATTAAAAAAAAAAGTTGATTTGTTATTAGAAAAGCTACATACCAAGGCCAATTGCTTCAGATCCTTTCATAATGCGAAGGCGCTTGCATGAATCAACAAACATCCTGCACATAAAATGCGATGGTTATCAATGCCATCTTTCCCCCCCTAATTTATGTGTAATTATTTTTAAATTATATCAAGTATGTGTAGTGGGCTACAGGAAGAATTATTTCTTTTTTTTTTTTTCCTCTTAGGAGAAATATAAATTAAATATTTGAGGCATAATGGAGATGCATATATATAAACTTACTCCCATGGCACATCCCCCACGAGCATCCAGTCCCCATCCTTATCTTCATAAGTGGGAACATATTCAGAGCTGTTCAAGAGATCCATTAATTTGCTCTCATTCATGAAATCTATCATTCCTTGGGTCCCATAATTACCTATTAAATAAACATGCATTAACAGAAAAAAGTGGGATTATATTAATTATGCGCATAGATGTATATATAAGGAAACGAAATTCGTCACCAATTTTGATTTTTATAAAATAATTTACGTACCCATAGTGAAGGAACTGAACATTTTGGCTAAAGAGTCAGAGAGTTCTTGATAACTGATGTATATTTTCAAGTCGACTTTGCGGAGATAGGGAGCCCCATCCATCGACACCTTGACAAAGGCGGCAGGGCTGCTGCATGCCGCCTTCTCAGCCTCCTCATCGCTGCTCTTATGATGAGCCATGATGTTCTTGCGGAATGACCGGACTGGCGGCCATCCCACCACTTGTGCCCTAGAAATCCAAACATATATATATGCACATAAAATTCATTTCCCTACCAATAGTGTTCTTATAATGCAATAGTAGCAACAAAGTTATCTGTGAAACTTGGATAAGATGTTCAAAAAATGGACAAGAAAAGGGTTATCAACTAGAAAGTCAGTAGTTCTGCACACACATAACTGTATTAGTGTTCAAATTTCTTGGGACATGCTTAGAATTTGGGACGATGATTTTGCGATATTTATAGGCATAACAAGCATAGAAATATAGTAAAGTAATAATTCTTGCGATTAATGTACTTATCATCCAAAGGAGATCAGGTGAATATATATGCTTACTTGGCTGGTGGCTTGACTGGATCCTTGGGAGGAACCACAGCCTTCTCCGCTGCTGCCATGGCTGAGTTTTTGATGCTTTCCTTCAGATCTGGTCGATTGGATTGAAGGTTGAGTTTCAGATCGACAGTCTCAGAGAAGCCTCGTTTTCCGGTAATCTTGATGGGGTCAGTTTCAGTTCCAACGGCGCCGCCGCCAGGCAGGCCGAGGCAGAGTTCAGTTTCCTTGAGATTGAGGCCGCCATGCTCCTCCCTGAGCATGCCCGTCATTTTCCGGCCAACTTCCATGAAAGCTCTTGCTGCTGAGCGGTTTCTGTCGTTGATATATAATGGCTTTCTTCTTCTTCTTCTTCTTCTTCTTCCTTTTCTTCTACAAGTGTTGAGATATGGGTAGAGAAAAGAGTGAGTGTGCGAGTGTGTGGGTTTGCAGTAATAATATCAAAGGGAGCAAATGTGTATGACTTTGATGTACATATATACCAATGGCTGCATTAGGCTATCAAGTTCCGACGGGTCGCGTTTTGACACGTGGAAAATATAATACTATATTGATCTTATGGGATCAAGAGCATGTTACTAAAATAATTAAAGTAATTTTCTTTAACGAAATAAAACAAAACGCCGAAAAAAAAAAAACCTCCTATATTAAGTCCAAATGCTCTTGTGGATTACCCACAATTTGTGTTACAATAACCCAATTCTTCCCCAAATATAAAATCAATAAATTTTTTTGTCTACAGTGAGATTTTTTGTTTTGAAAGGATGAATTGATAATAGATAAAAAGGGAATAATTTATAAATGATCTTCATAATCTCAATTCTTTTGATATGGGATAAGATCAAATATTATTATGATCCATCAATTAAGGGAGTCTGCAAATTAGAGGTATGCGATTGTCATTTTTATAGACAACATCAATGATAAATGATCAGATTCATCAACAAATATGAAGGCCTCATCGTGTTATTGAAGATGAATAATTTATAAATTATCTTAAATTTTTTAGCTTCTCAAATTACAAAACAAGATTAAATATTATTGTGTATTAATAACCCTCAATACGAGATCAAATAAAAATTGGATAGTGCTCATCCCCCGAACCCGAGTTTTTGTGGCGACATGTATGTTATGATGGCATAATAATTTATCCATTAGTTAATTAATGGTGCAAGTGGATGGTATCTTTAACATCATAAAGAAATTTTTTTTTTAAAAAAAAGCAATTGAATTGGGATGGCATGATTAAGGGAACCAATTAATGGATGTGGTCCAGAACTTAATTGCATAATTTGAATATTCTAATGAATTGACTAATCATTCATTGTTTGCTTGGATATATCCTTTCCATGTGTTTTCATGTGTTGCACTCTCTTTTGGTATTGTCATTATAACCATGAAGATTAGGTAAAAGGGGGATTTCCCTCTAGGAAAAAACTTGTTTCTTGATGATTGATTAACTAGGAAAGTAAATTAGGGATAGCTCTTAATGTTTTTAGTGCTTGCCCTGGCCAAATCAAGAAAATGCGTTTTTGATAGTACACATGCTTAAAAGCAAAAATAAAATATAGTTTGCATATCAGAAGGTGTTTTGCTAAACTTATTTAGAAAATTTTATAAATTTTTATATTTTATAAGATATTTTCGAAACTTATAAGATGACATATTTTTTTTTTTAAAATAAATTCTCGAAGTGTTTGAATATAATTAATAAGATGTTGGAGCTTATAAAATATTAGTAGTGATGATTTTATAATTAATATGATTAAAATTAAGAATGATTGTTAAAATTTTTAAAATAAATTAGGAACTCCTTATTTTTTTAAAAAGAGCTTATAAGCTTATAATATTTTATTTTATGAGCTTATAAGCTTTTTTTTAAAAAAAAATTATTAGACACTTATGATATTTTACAAGCTCTTTAAAATATCTTATAAAATATTTTGAATATATTTAGGGTTACTTATAAGCTTATCCAAACACCACCCTCTATATTGTTTCTAAGTAAAGCCACATGCTTGCTACGTATTGGTTGATGTTTGAGTTTTTCCGTTCAGCTTAACCTTAATGTTCCTCAAGTTACGTTTGGATAGAAGGATTTAGACTTAATGATTTTAAATGATTCCAATCATTAAGTAGATTTGGATATATCTATTATCAGAAAAAAAAAGAAAATATTTTAAAATACGTATGAGTGTTAAATTAGTTCAGCCACATCACTCTCGCACGTAAGATGTGGGATTCAAATTTTATATACACCTGTATATATAAATATACACATATATATAACACATATAAGTTTGAACTTAAAAAGTTCTAATATTAAAATTGAAAGTAACTGTATGCAGTTCCCACACACATAAAAGACTTTTTGAATAATAATATGGCAAAATTGTAAAATTGATCCTGTATTTATGCTCTTTTGCCAATTTGGGACTGTACTTTTTTGGGCCATAAGATAGGTACAACAGCTTTTGAAATTTGAAAATTTGAAGACAAGTTGAGCCTAAATTACAATTACAATTGGCCTACATCTATGTGGCAGCTGATTTGGCACCACATAACGCCTCATCATCAAATGTATACTATCTTTCCTGTATGGCGTTCCCACATCAACAAAAAAATAAAATTAAAAATACCAAAAAAAGCAAAAAAATAAATTCATATATATAAAACAATAAAAAAAATACTAACACAAACAAAAATACATATAATTTGAAAAATAAAAAAATGCAAAAAATAAATTTAAACATAAAAACATAAATACACACCCACCCCTTATATTTTAAATATATTTAAAATATAAAATATCTATCAATGTATATTCCTCTTCCCCTTCCCTCAACCCACTAGCTGCCATGGCCCCATGGCTAGCGCCGGCGGCCAAGGTTAGCTCTATTGGCTGCTGCCTCCCAACCCTTGCAGGCCACTGGCCATGGGTATAGCGGCCGTAGACTGGC
>JACGDI010005638.1:82624-105954 GCA_014898725.1 Jacaranda copaia | reverse complement strand
CCCCCCACATAGATTATATTTGAATCTATTTATAATTTCAATTTGACTTCAGCAGTAAATTATTGATGTCGATTATGAGATAAAAGTACACATTTAATTATTATTTTCACCTATATTTAAAAATAATTTAAACTACCTTTTTGACCTATGTTAACATGATTGTTGAAGGATTTTTATTGAGAGAATTACATAATGATTTTATTTCATATTCATATACAAATAATTAATATATTCTAATTATTCGAGATATATAGATTGATTGGTCAATATCAACTTAAAAATTATACAAATCAAATTGGTAGAATTAAGAAAAATTGTCATTGGGCATATGAATTCAACCTAATTTTTAACTTTATGTTAAATGGGTTTTTTCTTTTACCCTATCCTTTTTTCAATTAATTAAAAACTTCCTATGGAGGGGCCGGGGTCGGTCGTTTTTGCATAGGGACCTAATTAGCTAGAGGGACATGTATAGCTAGGTCTCATGGTCAATAATTCACCTACAAAAGGTTAAAGAAAAAGAAGAAGAAGAAAAAATAAAATAAGAAAGACTAGATGGATAATTTTTAGTTTATTAATTTTCCTTATTTCCTTAATATCCATTCTAATTTTTTTAAAATCCACATGCTCTACTATCTTTTGAATCTTGTTGTTAACCAAAAAACATATCTTAATTATCTACCTCTATTAGAAAAATAAATTTTATAAAAACTAATGAATGATAACACTAATAAAAGAATTTTTGAAAAATCATATTAATTGCACGTAAGTTCTTTAGTTTAGAGAAAATTTATAAAATGTTCGACTTTTTTTTGTTTTTTTCAATTTGTAGTCTTTTCGGGACAAGGGGTTTAGAAGTACCTATTGGCTCTTGGTCAAATATTTTGTAATTTATGTAAAATTGCCAGTCGAATATAATATATCCAAATAAAATGGACAAAAAGAAAGTATTATGTAAACATATATAGAGCATAATAATGTGCTCAAAGCATTAAAAATGGAAATCACAAATATTGCACTAGCTAGCTACAATGTACATCTAAATATGCATATTATATGATTGTAAAAATATAAAAACATTTGTTTTGAATTTCCCCCAAATGATTCTTGCCTGAGCCTTAATATATATGTAAAAGAAAAGGGTAGAGCATGTTATGTCAAAATTTCCCCTGCATGACACATGAGCATCAATCAACTGCACTCATCAACATCACTCATTCTAAAGCTTTTTTAGCCCATGGTGGTGACTTTGAGACAGGTCACATCCTCAAGAGAAGGAAACATCCCCAACCCTAGCTGTGCCCTTGCCCCATCACTATCCCCTCTCCCTCCACCCCACCGCACCCCACCCTACCCCCACCCCTTCTTGATTGTTCTATACTACCAAATGATACAAACCCGTGAAACAAAATCCCTCCCATCCACATTTTATTTTTCCCAAAATATAAAATGTCCAAAAAGGGCTCCCAAAAAGATGAACACTCTACTAGGTAGCTCTCATCTTTTGGAACTTTGGTGGAGTCAAAATCACATATGAAAACAAGGGACTATTTTTTGCTTTTTGGCAAAATCAAGAAATTGAATACCTACTCATTATCTAGAAAAAAAATTAAAAGAAAGAAAGAAAGAAAGAAAGAAAGAAAGTGACTCCCACTTGAGTTTACTTTTGGAGTCTTGCATCTCTTGCAATAACCTAAGTTTTGAATTGAACAGTGTTTGGGAGTGGTCCAAATTACAACCCCCCACAAGAATATATGTACATAGTGAAGAAATCATCAGGTTGACAATGGACCACAATGGTCATGGAATACTTACGGTGAATGTGGCAGGTATGAAATTGTTTGTATTTATTTCATTATGAAGAATGGAAAAGTTCTTTAAATTGTAGTTTATAAGAAAAACGGTTTAACTTTGTAATGACGCATTGTATTTTAATTAAAAATATAAGAAAAAAATAAGTTATTTGAAATATATAGTAACAAGTTATCTTATTTGATGCAAGAAAATAATTTTTTTTCTCTCACCGACGGAAGAATGAATGTTGAAATTAATGATTAAGCAACAACACATTTAGTCAATCTCTAAATCGAATTGCGTGGGGGTGGCAATATTGTGTTTGGTATATGTATATCAAAATATCAATTATTCAGGATTTTGGATTTTTTAATTTTATAATGATTATTTTACATATTTTTTTATTTGTATACTGAAATTTTTGAATGAAATGAGTTGATTTAATTGCTCCGACGACTCTAAATATAATTAATATCTGCGTCATAGTATTATAACATGTGTTTTATCATAAAACGTACAACTTTATGAATCAAATTTATAAGAATTTAAAACCTAAAGTAACATATAATTGTACAATCAGAAGTGCCCAAAGAGTGGTAAATTTTGTGAATGTAATGCTCTAAAGTGACAAAACCTTATTGCACGTGGACACCCATATTGTCCACCTATAACAAGATTGAAACGATGGCCAACAACCATTTTATTCGAAAATTGTACAAATTGGTAAATGAAGGCCCATTGTACATGACATGGGACTCTTTGCTCTTAGTCAAAAATTCAAAAAATTAAATAAGAGCAAGAAGGACTCTTTAATCAATATAAAAACATTTTGTTACTCTTGACTTTGTAAAAATTATTATTCACTCCCGAAAAGACTAAGTATTTGCTATGAAATACATGCTATGAAGTTAATTTTGTAGCGATAACTATAAATTATATATAGTTATGAATTTTTATAGTAAATATATATATATATTTAATTATAATCAATAAAATTATTAATTATCAAATTGATATTTTTGTATGTTTGAAGCATAAGATTAGTTATGTGTTATATATACAAAAGTTAATATATATAAAAAAAGAATAATCATTAGTTACGAATTGATCGTATTGAGACTTATCTACGGAGCATCAACTTCAAACTTGGTTAGAACAATTTCGTAGTAAGACTAATAATTTTTAGCATTAATTACGAATTAGTTATAATTGAAGTCCTAATATTTTATAGTGATTATAATAACATAATCTTTTTTTGCCATTTAACATATATGAACTGGGGACAACTTTTGCGTTCACATTTAGTATTTTGTCATTTCTTTTTAGACAATAGTGAATAGTTTTTGTTTTGACTCTGAGTTGATGATTAGTTCACTTAATCACCAAAGTTAAACAAAAAAATTGAGAAGAACAAATTAAAAAAGAAATTGTAAAGATTCATTAGGGGTCAACTGAGCATCCAGATCTAGTAATGCATGATTTTCCTCTTGATTACCCTATTTAAGGGAGACAATTTACATCAACTAGGTAATAGAAAATTATGTTATAAAACTAATTACGAGGGCGATTAGGCATTAATGTAGTTTTAATTAATGTTTTTTGTGTGTCCCACAAATGCAATATATGAGAATCTTGGGCACAATAATAATTATTCCATATGTTGGTTGAAGATGGGACAATGGATCCCTCATGGTGGGGGCTCATCATCCCACTTATTGCTGTGGAATGTCTTCTTAATTAAATTAAATTACCTTATAATAAACTCATACACATATGTATGTATGGACCTCACCACCTTCTTTATTTCTCCCATCTAACACGCGGTTTTGTGGTACCATTTCAATGAATCAACTTCACTTAATAATTAATTACTAATTCAAAGAATTCAATTGGGGGTCAACTATTTTATTTTTTCTTCTATTTTCGTAACTGAATTTCAAAATTATCAAAATAATATTCGTCAAAAAAGTTGAGGATTTTGAAAGAGTTTATAAACTACTCTCCTTCTCTTATTTTTCACTACTCTTTCATAAAAATAAAACTCTAAATTCATGTCGCAAGAGTCGAGGGTTTAATTTTGAGATAATTTATTAGTGATCTCATTTTCTTATCTGTTGACATCTTCTCACAGGGACAAAATTTCTTTTCACATTAGAAAAGTCCTTGATTTTAAAGTAATTTATAAATTATTTATCATCTTTTATCCTTATGTATTTTTTTATAGCGATAAAGCTCATCACTGATATATGTTAATGGAATAATATCTCAACGTGATTAAACTTATACAACTAATAATAGATCTGATTAGTAGTTTGAATAATTTTTTGAATGATGATCAATTGTTACATTAGTAAAACTATATGTCTTGTTATTCTTTCGCGTACATTTTATGGTTGGTCATGAATACATGTCATCATAGACATATAATTAAGGAAGAAAATCAATCAAGTTAGGTATGATGAAGCCAAGGATGCAAGATCCTATGTTGATTGTTTCCATGGGTAGGCTTTTGTAAGTACTAATGAATTACTAGTTACCCTGATCCGGGGAGATTATGTGACAGATGTGCAATGGTGATAAAATCAAAGCAAAGATGAGTTTAAAAGCCGACAAAATACAAGATTGGCTAGTGGCCAACATGCAACTATAGAATATATATCAAGGTTTGGGGCTCAAAAAAGATCGGGTGAATCGCCTTCTTTCGGGTGTGGAATCTCTTTTTACAATGCTTTGATTTTCTCTAAGATTTTTTTTTTTTTTATCGAAAAATTTAAACACTATTCACAGCATATATTTTTACATATTTAAGTAGATATAAATAATTAAATGAGAATATAGCAATATTATAAAATAAAATATTAAGATATTATTTTGAACTAACGTTTGGTAATTTAGTGAAGAACATATTTAATTGGACGATATGTTATAAGTCATTTTCCTTAACAACAATTTATTTTTTCTTTACCTTTGCAACATTTTGTGACATTCATTTGAGTACATATCTATAAGTGACACACCCAATTGATTGTGTATAATTGAATAAGAATATCATATTAATAGTATAAATGAAATGCTAATTTTATTACATATTCCAATGATTCATCTTTTAATTAGGTATATACTCAATTGAGTGACATATATAATATGAGCCCCTTTATTACATGGGTTTATCATAGTCTTAACCTTTTAAAACAACTCAGTTAAGAAATATTTTTCACGTACTTTTAAATATTACTATTCTTTTAAGAAACATTTTGAAAATTTTCATTTTCTATTCTTGCCTATAGTTTTAGTCAAGTAAAGCCAAGACAATATGAGGTTAGAACAAGGGAATATAAATTATTAATGGAAAAAAGAGCTTTTGCCCTTCCCCTAAATTACCATATGAATTTTACTTATCATAAAATTTTTATATCGCTACATTTTCACATGGTATAATTCGGTATTTTCTTTAAAAGTATTTCAAAAATTAAACACCCACAAAAATAGTAATTTAATAAGTTAATAATTTTTTTTTATTTTACTACATTAAGAGTTCATTAGTATTCAAACTTCTAACCTCCCGAATTATATGGGAAACTTATACCACTAAACCACATACCATTAGGCAATAAGTCAACAGCATATATATTTAATTTCTAGATAATTAGAATGAAAAAAATGGGTAGACAATATATATATATATATATATATATTTGTGTGTGTGTATGTGTGTGGATGCATGCAAACTGAGATGGCCTAAGATGACATTTTCTGGGCCGATGGTGAGAATGACAGAAGTGGTCCTAAATAAGTGTAGAGTCCATGTTGACACCACAAAATATTGATATGGATCTCACTTGAATTATAGTCCTAATTTAATATTGTTGGAACCCAACAAGAACAAGCCGCTGCCATGACATTCCTTCCCCCATCACCTTCAATCCTTGTTAGGAATTTAATCACATTGATGGATAATGCAAAAAAATATCAATACATAGTGCATTTTTCTTTTTTTTTTGCCCCCCAAAAAATTAATTAGGTTACATGATGCAAGTTAGCAAGACACTATTTTAATTATTAACATTAATATCATCATCAGTTAACGTACTGAATATTCGTAATAACAACAACAATAATATTTTAGTGACTTTTTGTTACGCATACAAATTATGTTAGTAAATTGAACTTCAAAAATAAAACTAATATATGTGTGTGTATATATGTATGTGTATCTTGATTGTACTTCAACTACCAACTATTTTTCATGCATTTATAAAGGTTAGTACCTCGACACCAAAGACTTTGATGGGTTATGGTCCAACCTAAAAGCCACTAGTTAGCTAGCCAAGCCCATATTATTGTGTAGCAATATTTGGTGTTCATAGCCCAATTAATTATGTCAACTTCCCATGTGGCTATGATAAAGATGTTTACATAATTTCATGATTCTTCCTTGGGAGTTCGTGTTGTCTATTGTGGTTGATGGTCAACTACAAAATGCTAAGAATGAGCTTTTGGGGGATTTATCACACCATCCTAGTGCCCTTTTTTTGGGTCTTGTGGATTTGGCTAAATTTCTTCAAGTTATATATTGTAAAAAATTTATTGTAACAAAATTAATCTATAAAGGATAGATAATAACAAAATTTGGAGTCGACCAAAAGCTACTACGTGCACCTATTGCAAAATGTCGATTTTTTTTATCACATAAGTCTTATTAAATTCAATTTATTTGGAGCTCATCAGGTTAGGTCAATAAGCCCTTGCTTGAACTAATAGAACAGTGGACTTTAATCTGAAAGCAAAGGTAATGTTAGGATTGTTGGAAAAAAATTCCAACAAATTTTTCAAAACTTAAATCATTAAAAATTTTGAGATCATAATAGGTCGTATACAAATAGCTATATTATGTATAGAATGTATGCTCTTGCCATTTAGTGGTTGGGGGTATTTATAGAAGACGTTGACTTGAGTTTGTTATATCTATCTTTCGTGACTATTACATGATAGAATAGCAGCACATGTACACAATGGACGATTCAATAAATTAAAAACCATCAATTGACGTTAATTCATCAACACTATTTTAAATTTGCAGTTTAAACTTTACATGAATCAACCAATTCAAAAGCCCATCACATTCATTCACGTTTTTACTTGTACAATTCACAAATGGTCCATGATATCACATGATGATATATATTTGCTATGACCACAAAATATTTCGAAAGACTTTTTCATAGTTAAGGCGAAATAATTAATTCGAATGTCACAAAGTAGATGAAAAATTAATTAAAATTTTTAAAGCTCGACTCGAATAAGAATGAAGAAAAGAAGAAAAAGGAGAAAAGATTGAATTAATGGTATTTGGGATGTGGACGTGGCAAAACTAGCAACTTGGAAAAGTATGGGTGTATATGATACATTTGACAACCAGAAAGCAAACAGATTACAAGGCATTTTCTTCTGCACTTGTCTTGTGTTTCCAGATTTCAGAGATAGGGCCCGCATAGCGATGAACAGCCTATCAGATAGTGCAGGCCCGTGTGAGTTCGGGCCTCGGGCCAGAAGCTTTAGAGTAGCACTAGGGACAGCACAAGTGCGCGTGGCGGGGTGTGGGTGTTTGGTAGGGGTTGGGGGTTTGGACTTGGGTTCATGATTTTTACTACAAAGTTTTTGGTGCATTTAGACAAAGTATAACTCCACATATGTTCGGAGGAAACACACATTAGTGTGCATTATATTATATTATATATATTAATTATTAATGAGTGACCTATTAACTTACTTTCAGAAAAAGAAAAAAATTAACAGATATAAATGATATTATGAAAAATGTCACTAATTATATAGATATATATATATATGTATATATACACATACAGTGACAAGATTATTATTTGTCAAAACAATAATTTTTTACGTATAATAATGACAAAAAATGTGTTTAACTTTTCTCATACTATTGATAACTAGTAAAAAATTATATATTAAGATCATAAAAATTTTATCATAAATCATGGTGACAATTTTGATTATTAATAATCAATCATGACATATGCACGATCAATTCTTAATAGTAAAAATTAAAAACTATATATATCAGTGTTTGTTCAAAAATTAGTTCTTATCACTAATAAATTGTAAAAGTCGATTGCTTTCAAATAACATAATATTTGTCACATCACATATTATTACTAATAATTTTTTTTTTCTTGTAATGTTGGTAAATGAGTTAACTTTTTCTAGATATTATAATTAAATAGCTAGCAAGGTACTCAAATTATAAACTATTTTACTTAAATGTTCCAAGAAATATTTTTCTAATCACGAGATCATGTAAAAATAAATTTGATCAAGGTTCATATTCTTCGGTCCTATATTGGAATCAAACACAGGGCTGGAGATATGAATCAGTAAAAAAACATGAGAAGATGATTAATTACTTGTAAGAATATAATCATATATATGAATACTTAAAAGTAGCTGCTACGTGACCAATCTCCTTCAACTTAAGTACTTTAATTTGCGCCATTCAATTCCAAATATTCAACCGAGATAATTATGATATCTTTTAAGAAATTTTTTTATATTATTACATCACTAAGGAGTTCAGAGTGCCGACTCGACCAAATCTATCTCACTTAAAATCAGTACACAATAAAGACAAAATTCTTTAGCCATTTTCTCATTTCACTAGGGTTGATTCAATAATTGAGTTGATTCTGGTCACATAATCTAAACATGGATGAATGGGGGTGGGGTTATGGAGTGCATGAATGAGTGTAGGGTTGGTGAGCGAATTGGTACGTGGGGTGTAATTCAATTGAGAGCACACGAATTGGTACGAGTGTATCTCAACATATGGACTTGATGGACTGCACCAGATAACAGTCTCCCTTAAGAGGGGGACTCTTGTGGTCCTGGCCCAGATATGCATAAGGGTTTCAGTAGGGAATGCCCACGGATTTATTGCAAGCAAAATGACCATCTATGTTGTCGTAACCTATACCATATTTGTCTGTGTGTGAATGGAGGTTGGTTGCATGCATTCATTCATCGAGTATGATGCTGTTAAATTTTAAATATATTCTTGATAATGTGGGTATTTTAATAATATTTTTCAAATTTTTATTCTTTTTACTTGATTTGACTTTGATCTAACGTGATTCGATTCGAAATCTAATATAATATATATGCTAGACTCTAATATAATATATATGCTAGACATATTAAGTATTTTGGCAAAAATGCTTTTTTAATCCCACAAAATAAGGGGGTTTGCAAGAATAATCCTTCATTTTACAAAAATTTCAAAAACATCCCAAAAAAAAAAAAATAGCAAAATCGATCCCAAAATTAATTTCCATTAAAAATTTAACGGCGTTGGTCACATGTCTAACACATGACCGTTAGTTAACTTTTTGAAGAGAAGGTCACGTACAAAGTTGTTTTTTCAATCCCACAACATAGGAAAGGTCTGCATAATTGATCCTCATTTTACAAAAATCTAAAAACCACATGAATTTTAAAAAAAGAAATTATAATTGATCTTAGAAATCTATTTATATTATAAATCTAATAGAGATCACTGCACGTGGTTATTACTCTACATCTTTGACAAAGGAAAAGACGCATAGAACACACGCAGGCAATAATTTTCTGTTTGTAATATGCAAATTCAAATGATACATTTCCTATCATAAATCCTGAATTCTATTTAAAAAAAAAAAATCTCTTTAATTTATGTGTTTACTTTTCTTCTATCATTTTCTCGATGAAAGGGGATGCATGTTTAAACAAAAAAATAAAACAACTAAAATAGTATCCTATTCATATAAAAACAATAGTTCAATTATTTTATTATAAAAAAATCTTAATAATTCAATTTAAATAATCATTCCATGCTCATATATAAATAAACTTACCAATACAATTATCAACAAAAAAGAAAACATTATGTTGTTTTTCTTCATATATATTCATTAAAAAAAAATTTAAGTTATTATATACCAACCATGACAACAGTAAATCTTCAACAAAATACTTAAATCAATCCAAAAATAGATGATTCCTACCATAGTCATTGTTTGAACAATTATATTGACGCACTAGTTAGTCCTAGAAATATTGTCAATGTAACTCAAATTGCTTATTAGGTAAGAAATGTTAATATTTAAACAAAAATAAAATTGGAGATTTTTTCCCCCCAAAGTGAAGTATAGTGTTTATGATAAGAAATAAATTGTCAAGATTCAAGTGTTAAAAGTAGAAAATATTTGTCATGTGAGTTGCATGTTTCTTTACTCCTTTTGAAGGTGCAAACTATTGGCTACATGAGCAAACTCCATTAGATATTTTTAAGAAAAATAGGTTTTTAAAACAATTTTCCAATTTTCATTTTTCAAATTTGAGGCGTTTTGAAATTCTCTAAAATGAATGATCATTTGTCCAAACCTTCATATTTTATGGGAATAAAATAACAATTTTGTGAATGATCTTCCCTCCAAAAGATGCTAATTAACGACCACGTAGGTTCACATGACTAGCTACATTAATTATGTAACGGAAAAGGGATTTTGGGACCAAATTTGCCATATGTTTTTCATTTTGGGATTTTTTTGAAATTCATGCAAAGTGAAGGACTTTTCTTGCATACCCCTATTTTGTGGGACTAAAAATGTAATTTTCTTAGTATTTCTTTATAAAAATAATTAATTGTAATCAAATATACTTAGCATATAGATATAAAATTGAAATAAGATATGAAATATGGATGTATCATGTACATGCCTTTGAATAGAGAATCTAAATTAGTCTATTGAAGGGTTTTCATTGAGCCTTAAACTCCTTTATATGAATTTTAAAATGTAGAATAATGTAATTCATCCCAACTCAAATTCATATTGGCCCAACCCATTTGATACAAAATTATTTCTCAAACTCATAGTAGGACAAGAAAGATTTTTTAGCTCAGAAACTCTTTTTAACTTGTGGATTGCATTCTGCAATCTGCATTAAGACAAAATGATCTAATTAAAGAACTTGGGTTCGAGTCGCATCATCAAATTGGTACCATACATGAGAATTCCCATGTGCTTGGCCTCTAGAAAGAATTTTGATGTGTCAAAATATACTTTAACTTGTTTGGATGTTTATGATTATTGTGAAATATCAATTTTATTTTAAATTTTATTATAATAATTAAATTATCTTTATTGAAAAGGTTTAAATTATATATAGTGTTCTAGTGAGTAAATCTCTATTTTAAACGTTTTTTTCTCATATAGTCTACAATTTATTATTATCTAAAAAATAATTTAATTTAATTTTGAAAAAATTAATTAACTTTCAAATTTTATAAAACCATACACGTATTTCCCAAATTAAGTTATTTTATATTTGATATGTTTATAAATATTAGTTTGTAATTTTACAAAATAAATTCATATTAAGTGTAAATTTATATTTAAAAAATATGATTTATTTTTCAATTTGTAGAGAAAGGTTTAGTTATAAATCTTATTATCATGAAAGAAATAATTTTTGTGTAAAAAATTTATATTTTTTTAGATAAATATTATATAAAAGAATCTTACAAAAATATGTTTGATTGCAAATAATTTATTATTTTCTTAAAAACTTAGCCAGATAAATCAAGTATTAGTAATATATACATTTTGTTAATTAAATCTAAATTTAATTTATATATAAGGATAATTTATCATTTGATATATTAATCTTAATATTTTTAATTTTAGGATTATTAATTACGCCAAGAAGGTGGGATACATAATTTAAATACTTTAGGATAAAATACTGGGCTTTTTATCAATCATGGGTTTTAATTGTTACAACCAAATAATTAGTTAAACTGAATTATACATCTATCTTAGCAAGCAAACGAGTCCTAAAGATAATTTAATAAAATTACAGTACAAATACAACACATTTTAAGGGCCTGTTTGGTTTCATTTTCTGGAGCCATTTTCATTTTTTAATGAAAATGCATAGTGAAAAGTTAGTTAGAAAATGTGTTTTTGAAAATGGAGTTGTATTTGGATGTGTTGTTTAAAATTGTTGATTTATATAGTTGTGAATATAAGAAGTATTTGGATGTTGAGTATTTTTGTATTAAAAGTTGTGTAATTTTTGAATTTGAATTGATGATGTGATGTGTAATTATTTGAAAAAAACAATATTATAATTTGAATTTATAATATTTTTACGATGAATGTTGTTTGAGCAGTATTAAAAAGATAAAAAAGTAGATATAAGTAATAATAGGGGGGAAATAGGTATGAAAATAGAAAGAAAATGTCAAAAAAATATTTTGAGAATCAAAATATATGAAAAAAATAATGTAGAAGTTGATAATTTTTTATTTTTTTTATTTTCAATGTAAAATAAAAATGAAGTTTGAAAATAAAAATAAACGGACCCTAAACAGTGGGCAATTGTACGCTATTACGTTTCGAACCCTAGTAGGCCTAGAACTTTAATAGGCCCAGGACCTCTATCTACATTTAGAGCCATAAGTGGCTCAAAAAATATCATATTTTATGCACTCATTAAAAAATAAATTATTATTAGATTAGGCATCAAGTTCAATTTTTTTTAATTATGGAAAAGGATAATTTCATTTATATTTTAAAAACTTAGTGGCTGTTTGGTTTCATTTCCACACTCATTTTCAATTCCCAGCATTTTCATTTTGGTGAAAATTAGTTATGTGATGTAATGTGAAAATGAAAATATGTTTGGATGAAATGTTTGGAAATATAATGATTATGTTAGAAATTTTGTAATTATGTTGGTTTTAATAGGTTGTAGGTAGAGAAAGATAGGAATAATTGAATAGAGAGATAAGATATATAGATTATTGGGAGAAAATATATAAGTTATTGGAAAATGCATTTTGAAAATAAAAATGATGTTGGGTGAAAATGATTAAAAAGTGATGGTTTTCATTTCTAGAATAGTTGAAAATGTGAAAATGTGAATTGGAAATGAAACCAAACACCCGCTTAGATAACAACATGTTCCAAAATTAAAAACTCATAATTTCAACGAATTTTCAATAAAACCCTCAAAACCTGGTTCTAAAAAGAACAAACCCATATATAATACTTAAGACATTAAACATTAGAAATCTAACATGAAACAGCTTAAAATTACGAAACATGGAATTATTCAATATTTACCAGAAAAACAAGAATTTTCATGAAAAAATGTTGGTGGCCTTTGTGAATTGGGATAACTACATACATAATTGCACAATAGAACCATCCATATGAGTCTAGCCTTTAAGGACACTCCTAAAAGGAAAGCAATGTGAACATAACTCCTCACCAGCTCTTTCTGCCATACACTATCATAACATACACTCATTGCTCAGTTGAACATAAGAGAAAAATGAAACTTGCATTACTTATATTGCAACTTGGGCATTTTATTTTTATTTCAATATAGCCAGCTTTTTGTTATTATATTGATCAACTTTTTTTGTACTAAAAGCTGTTGGCACCAATTCTAAAGCAAAATGATTAAAGGGTTTTGGTCCTAATCTTATGCTAACTGTACAAATCAAAGCAAAGATTGGAAAAATATGCATATGTTTCACTCTTTTTCAGATAGATAATGGGAGATGTCAATTTTGAGATAGATGAGATTTTCTTGTAACTCCAACTTATTCCCTTTTCATTAATATTGTAGCTACTTGCTAAGAGTAATAAAATTGATTGGGTTTAGGGGAATATGGGTGTTTTTTATTTTTATTTGAGGAAACAAATTAATTAAATCTCATTATAAGTTGAAGTCCTGTGCGACTTATCGATGTTTATTTAAACTAATGATTATGATGATAGATTTAAAAGTTCACTTTAATTTATAATCAACGTTTAACAATTCAATTCTTGATTGATGGCATCAAAAAATTTTGATGTGTCGGCCACAATGGAAGTAGATAAGCATGAAATGCAATGATCTAGAATACAGCAGGGTTAAATGGATTTAGAGGGTATTTAGCTAAATTTATTTAAAACATCTTATAAATTTTTATATTTTATAAAAATATTTCTAAAACTTATTATAAGATTCTAAATCTTATTTCAAAAAGACTTTGGTGCTTTTATAAGATGTTTGTAATAATATTTATGTAATTAATATGCTAGAAAACTATAGAACTTAATTATTATAATTTTAAAAATAAATTATGAATTTTTTACTTTTTAAAAAGAAAATTATAAGATTCTAAATTTTATTTTAAGAATTTATAAGTTTTTCATTCAAAATTTTTTACCAAACACTATGACGTCTTATATGCTCATCAACATATGTTTTGAGAAGCTTAGATACTTACTCAAGCACTCTCTTCTTGTTTATCTTCTTGTGTCCCTTTTAAACTTTTTATTTATAAATAGTTTTGTAATGAGGGACTTTCTCTGTCAACTTTTTTTAATTTGAAAAATGAATATCGCAATTAATCGTATATGAAAAAATTAAATTGCTTAATGTGTTAGATGTGGATATAACTTAAAAAAATGAATATACATTATTCATGCCCAATGTAATAATATATAATGCTAATTTTTTTTTTTTATCACAAATGAAACTTATTTCATTTTTCAACCTATAACCTTCGCCAAATTACATGGGATCATACCGAAAAATCATATCATTTTTTTTAAAATTCAATATAGTACATCTGATATTTATTGCTTCAAAAATAATTTTGAAAAAGTCGAAATCCCCAGGTGAATTAATCCATTAATCTTGCCATTTCAATTAAAATTTGGCCTGAAAATATCACATCACATTACGAATAAAACCACAAAAATATTTCTGGACAAGAACAAACTATATATTATAAGTTGCCTAAATTTAATTGTATGTTTTAAATTTGTTTGATGTGTATCACTATCTTTGGTGACAAAATGTAGCTCATTAATTGCAATTTAATTATTTACAGCTTTCATTCCCACAATAGATATATGCCATGGTGGTGGTGGTGTTCAAAGTTCAATGGTACGTAATGACAAAAACCAGGCAACTTTGAAATTCAGACATATAGACAGCAAAAAAACAGCTATAATGTTTGTACTTATAAAATTTGTTTGGATCTTAACTCAAATTCCATGAAGTTTCCATCTAGGCAATAACTAGGAAATTTTTTTCATTGTCTTTTTTTTTAATTATTAAAAGGGTATTGTGTATATAAAGACAGTGTTTGATTAAATTTATTTAAAAACATCTTAAAAGTTTCTATATATGTCTTGTAAGATATTTTTGAAATTTATAAAATGCAAAATCCTATTTAAAACTAATCTTTTGAAGTGTAAGGATTAAAAAAATATTATTTTAGAACTTATGAGATGTTAGTAATAATAATTTTATAATTAAAACCATACAATTATAGGATCTTATTAAATTTTAATTAAAATTAATTTAGAAACTCCTTACCTTTTTTGTTTTTTTATTTTAAATAAAAAGAGCTTACGAGACCTTAATATCTTACCTTGGGAACTTATATATCTTATTATAAAAATAAGCTCTTAAATTATTTAGATAAAATAAAATTTTGCAGTTTATAAAAAATTAGTAACCACTATTTTATAATTAATATCATTAAAATTAAAAGAACTTATTAAAATATTAAAAAAAGTTAGAAACCCTTTATTTTTTACAAAGAATTTATCTAACATTTTATTTTGGAAATTCATAAACTCTTTCTTAAAAAATTTACTAAATTAAAGTCTTCTGATTCCTAAGTTGATCACCAAAAAAAACCCTCTAAATAAAAAAAAAAGAGTTGAATATAAGGATAAAACAATATTAAGTAAATTCAACGGTCGGAAAATTTTAGTTGAACTAAGACGGTATTTGGGTGAGCTTATAAGTTTTTCAAAACATCTTATAAAATATTTGAAAGCTTATAAGATGGCAAAAAGTGTTTGGTAATTTTTTTTTAAAAAGAGTTTATAAGCTTCTAAAATAAGATGTTTTTAAAAATGTAAGGAGTTCCTAACTTATTTTGAATATCTTAACAAGCTAGTTTAATTTTGATTATATTAATTACAAAATCACCATTACTAACATCTTTAAGCTCAAAAATCTTATTTTATCTAAACTCTTTAAGAACTTATTTTTTAAAAAAAGATATAACATCTTATAATCTCCAAAAATATTTTACAAGATGTAGGAGCTTATAAGATGTTTTAAATAAGTTTAACCAAACACACTCTAAATGGTTCATAGTTAGAGCAATTACCTTTTTAATTAATTAGTAATATTTCACTACCAAAAAATTAGGCATTCTTTTTCAAAATATTGGTATGAAATGAATTTCATAGCTATAACTACATATTGTAGTTACAAATTTTTCATAGCAAATGTAATTTTTTAAAATAACAAGCAACAAAATTTATTAATTATCAACAACTAGTTATGTTCGTTACAAATGCAATAAGTTAATTCTAAATTATCCATAAGCAAATTTTTGTATATAAGAAAAGAATAATTAGCAATGAATTGCTTGTAGTGAAAGTTAGCTATAAGAGCATTTGCTTCAAGTTTCACTATGTCAATTTTGAAACTTAGACTATGAATTTTCAATATCAACTATGAATTAATCATATTTAATATCATAATTTTTTAATCATAATATCATAATTTTTTATAGTGTTTGATCAATACAATTATTGAGTCAATTTATGATAATAACACCAAAACTAAGTTCCGCGTCCCTTGTTTTAGAGGTAGGTTGTGAAGTATAAGGGTTAGATACAATAAAAAAAATAAAATAAAATAAAAATAAAAATAAAGAATTGAAAAAACCCATGATTAATTTCTTAATAGATTTAAGAAACCTGAATATATATCCCGCTTATAATTAAACATAGATTCTCCATACTCTCTTGTAAATTGTAATCATTTCAAACGAGACAGGGAGAGAGAAAAAAGCATATAAAAGAGTAATTTGTTCCGCAAAGTTCAGACATAAAATGGTATCTTTAGAAATTAAGCATATATTTATTCTTACAACATGTGAGAAAAATGCCTTTTATAATTAGTCAAAATTATTCCATCTTACCATCATTAAGTTTTTGTTTATAATAAGAATTTATTTCAGTAAAATTAAATATCATGAGTGGATTAAATTATGTTGGGGGATTAATTATTGCATGTTGCACATTCTTTTGTTACTTATGAATAACTTTTCTTAGCACCGCGTATTATTATTTAAATTTCTAATATGTAATTATTACATAAAAATAAATGTTACAAAGTCAAACTAAATGATGGGAATCGGTGAAATTTACAAGCTATATTTGATTGCTTTATTATCGTATTGTTCAATCATTATTTATATATACATATATATAATTTCTGTAATTCATCATTGAATGTTTCAAATTTTAATTTTGTGATATATTATTTTATCAGGGTGCATAGTCATAAATTTTGCTTTTATAAAAAAATACCTCAACAAGTGAGAGGAAAAAAATAATTTATAAATTGAATAAGGCCCTTGATCTTTAATTTTGATGTGGAACGAAATTTGGTATTTTCAGAATCCTTCTGATCGAGGGGACTTGACGAAAGGAATATGGCAGTTAATCGTAAAGAAAATGTTATCTAATGACATTTAAATTTATTGTCAAAAACTTATTATTTTGCTGACATTTAAATATATATTTTTTATTTATACACACACAAAAAAAATTTATTAAGTGCAAACCACCAACTTGATATTTTATATGTGAGGCTAAATACATTGAATCAAACGACTTATGTGATGAGGGACGAGTTTTACTCTTGATAGAAGAAGATCAATTTTAATGTGATATGAAAATTTAATATTATTATTATTATTATTATTAAAATTATCACATCAAAACATTTTTTCTTTTTTCTTTTTTTGAATTTAGGCTTTGTTGAATATAGTTAAATTAAAGCAAAATGATTAGAGTTGTCCCACAAATTAATTTTGTTGGCTTGCAACATCGAGGAAGATTCATAATCGTGTGAATGAAGAAAGGGGTTCGAAAAGTTGTTAGCGTGTATAAACAGAAGCCTAATATTTGGAGATGTTTCATTCAAGAGAAAACCATATTTTAGTATTTATATAGTAGTAGTAATTAATATGTTTAATCATGTTAAGAAAAAAAATAATTGACATATTATCGATTTTTTCCTTGAAAAATGTCAAAATATCGAGCAGCATGATATGCCAAGTATGGAGAGATTCAAATACCTATAAGCAAAAACCATGATCAAGCTCTTTCTTTTCAAAGTTAAATATATGAAAAAATATATATGAATTATTAATTAACAAATTAACAAATAGTTTTCCAAAAAAATAGAGCCTATGTTTCACTTTCTTATATACTTGTAAAACTTATTTATTGATGTTATATACAAGCTCGCTATTTTTTCTTAACAAAATTTTGATTTTGCATATAAGTTAGTCGGACTCATGATATCCACTTAATTGTTTAGGTATAATTTCTGCTCATGATATCATATAATTTATTTGAATATAATTTCAACTTATATTATATTATTTACATAGTTATGTACCTAGATGAATTATGACTTGTTAGATTACAAATATTGTTATCTATATTTATCTGCATATTCTCATATAAATAACATAAAGTTAAGTGACAATCATTAAAAACACATTAACATTCACCGAAGAAACTTCTAAAATTCTTAACCCAAAACTTAATTTTGTAAAACGTTTCTGAATGACTCAAAATTCGATAGTAACCATCATAATTTAATATAATTCACAATTTGCTTATTTATGATTTTAAGTGATTGATCAAATGCTGATATAATCCATACTCACCCAAATTCTGTGGGTCAAGTTTCATAACTAAATAAACAAACCATAGCACATAGTATGCTTGCAAATTCCTTTTCATAATTAACTCTTTTAAGCAAAGCATTTTCCCACTTCAAATTATGACAAACACAAATGAAAATCCAACCCAAACCCCTCAAAAAAATAAAAAAAAAGCAATCTAAAATTAGCTAAAACCAAAACTTGGACACTTCCAAGAAATCCAGGGCCCACAATGTCATTCCATCCATACATATACCCAACACCCATGTGGACCCTCTCCTTTCACATGGGAGGCACCTCAATCTTCCCCCCAACTCCCCCTCAAATCCAACGCTCATGATTCAACTCCCAGATCCCCCAAAACTCATCTTAACCTCCCATCTTGATTCCTCAAAGAAAAGTCTTCCATATGGGCGGCTGAGCTTGTCCCTCTCTTGTCCCCTTAATGTAGGAGCAGTTGCCTCAAAGCTGCTGCAAATGCTGCCGACAACTTAACCTGCCTTTGTCCGAAATTCATGCACTAAGATACCAAGAACAAAGCCAACTACAAAATTTTTATTAAATTAAAACCCTCCTCATATCGTACTTAATATATCTATAAAAACACCTTCATCTTTTATGTATTGTCACCAAAAGTTTCCCCTTAAGCTCAAACAAACAAGATTATTATTTGCTTTTGACATCTCCCCCAAGAAATCTTGCAAACAAGGCTTATAAGTTTGATCAAGATTCAAGCAATTACTCGTTGGGATTATTTAGATTGAGAGTTAAGAGTCATTTTTGCAAGAAAATGGAAGGCATAATAATGGGCCATGAAAATGATCTGAACTTGAAGGCAACTGAGCTGAGATTGGGTTTGCCAGGCAGAGATGATGAAGTTGAAGATCAAATGGTCATTTCAGCTGCTAAGAATAACAAGAGAGCCTCGCCGGAGTCGTCGTTGGCCGAGGAGAGTGGATCAAAGGCCATTTCTGCTGCAAAGATTGAGCATGAAACTCCACCAGCATCCAAGTAATTAAGAGCCCTTTAATTTCTTTATTCATATTCTCAATCAATTATAATATATTTATGTTATTTGAATTTAATAGTACTATTAATTTGATGGCTTTAGGGCACAGATAGTTGGGTGGCCACCAGTGAGATCTTACAGGAAAAACAATCTTCAGCCAAAGAAGACAGAATCTGAATCTGGGATTTATGTGAAAGTGAGTATGGATGGAGCCCCTTATCTTAGAAAGATTGATCTCAAAGTTTACAATGGATATCCGCAGCTCCTCAAGGCTTTGGAAAGCATGTTCAAGCTCACTATAGGTATATATATATACATATATAAGGATATATATATATATATGTAATTATTTCTTCTCTCTTGGGATTATTGGTTCTTGTATGATTCTTGTGCTTATGGTATGTATGTTTTGATTTTGGCCCATCATCAGGTGAATACTCAGAGAGAGAAGGGTACAAAGGATCAGAATATGCACCTGCTTATGAAGATAAAGATGGTGACTTGATGCTCGTTGGAGATGTTCCATGGGAGTAAGTTCCCCTCTCTCTACATCTCTAGATTTGTCTCCCTCTGTGTAATATATATATATATATATATAATACACCAAAGTAAAGATGGGAGCGGGAACAGGCTGATAGCAGCAGTCACCCCTCAAATCTATCTATCTATCTATCTATCTATCTATATATCTATATATCTATATATAGATTCGGCCCCTAAATTAAAATTTCTGTCTTAGTCCCTGATCAAAAGTCCGTTGTTTTGTTTGATGTACCAGGATGTTTATGTCGTCGTGCAAGAGACTTAGACTTATGAAAGGTCCAGATGCTACAGGGTTGGGTGTGCTCTGTGAGAACACCTGAGGCGAAGAAGACGAAGAAGGAGAAGAAGAAGATGGTTATCTCTCTGAGGAAGAGAGAAGCATCTTAGGGTTGCTTGGGTTGTCGAAGAATTAAACCATCTACTTTTTGAAATTCATCATGTATTCAGCAGTTTTTCTCAATCCAACCCTCACCTGAGAGGGGTTCGACTGGAAGAATTAACCATATATAGTGATTAATTTATTACAGTTTTCTTGATATACACCATGAAAACCACCATGGTTTTCATATGCACTATCCTGTAATGTTATAATGTTTTTTCTTTTTTTGCTTGTAATATTTCTGGCAAAACAAGAACATACGTTTTCTTTCTGATTTTTTTTTTTTAATTTTTTTTGAATGAGTAATTAAGAACAAATACTTAGATATAGTTTCTGTTTAAGCAATTGTACAAACAGATATCCATGTCCTGATTATACATCTTTGGGGTTATGTTTTTCTTGATACAAATATGTATGCGATTCAATGTGTTCTTTTTGTAAACCACTTTTTCTGTCCTGTGTGCACACTGACACACATACTAGTAAAAACATGAACCTAATTATGTGTGGATTGATACAAATCGATCTCCCAGTGATAATCGCAATAGGCAGACACCAACCTTAATTAAAAAATATACAAAAAATATTTTCAAAAACACATGATGCTGTTTTGATTTTTTTTTTTAAATTACAGGAGATGTTTTACTTATTTCGAATATTATTACAACAGGGTCAATTTGTATTAGCTTACCCAACTATATTTAAAGCTGATCGGGGTTTTGGGTGCGGAGCCCCCACGGGATAATACGACAGTTATAGTTAATCTTTTTGAATTAAGATTCTATTAGCTTTGCGAATTATCTTTTCATAACTTTAAATTGTAAAAGTTTTTGTTACTCGATTGGCGTGTAGTCCGATTTGAATAAACCACATAAAATTTTTATGTGGATATCTATCCTTATGCTCTTAATTTCAAATCTAGCAGTTTAATTTCCTTAATTGTGAATGATAATCTGACTAATGAGAGCATTTCGAGCATCCCATCATCAAAAGGATCTTTAAAACTAATCAGGCAAATTATTTATTGTGGATGAGGGAGGTTTGAAATATTAAAATTATCTTTATCAATAGTGAATTCACGTCTTTTTATGACAGATCACATCCAATTCATTTTTACCTAAATTTGACCTAAATAAATCTCCACAATTGATTACTGTTTAATATATCTAGAATGATATCATATCATTTAGAGAGTTATGCCAACTATACTTATAAACATCTAATAAATTAATAGAGTATGCAATTTTTTACTTTTCTATTATGTTTTCTTTAATCCACTATCACTTATCTTAATTTATTAGATCTTATGTAAGTATTGAAAAATTTTCGCAGGAACCCCACCCACGTACCTTAACGTTTTTATTGGTTCTAGACCTCCTGACATATCTAAATGATCTCGTCAATTTAGTAGGCCTCAACTCTCGAAAAATCACTACCAACCTATCAATTGTGAATTTGCTTTTCCATTGATGCATCATAAACAAGGATCGATATATGTATCTTACCTTCCACGCTTATTAAAAGAGCACAGATGTATTCCACAATCATTGCTCCAGCTCATTTTGGCTGGAAAAGTACCGGACCTCACGGATATAAGTGAGGAAAACACAAGATAGATTATTATGACAGCTAAGCTAACAAGTTCCAGATGTTAGAATTAAATCATATTTGTGAAATTCATCATATAAAACTCAAGAATCATTATGTTAAATTATTAAAAAATTAATTTAAATGCGGAAGTATACCTGAATTTATGAATGCTGATGAAATTTTTTGAATCTTAAAGTTATTGATCCTCCAAATTAATGCATATGAAGTTTGGGAGAAGTTACTTTCTCTTTTCTAATGATGGGATATTAAAAAAGAATCATATGCATAATTTGGGGACCATAATTTTAATATAACTATATATCTTTTCTTTATTTTTAATTTGATCCATTTTAAAATTAGAAATTACAAATTAGAATATCTACACATAGAGGCCAACACTTTGTAAGGTAACTTAGGTCTACCTAACAATTAGTTACTTTAATTTGGGCCGAACCTTTTACTATAGCAAATTGCATACAATTATTATTATTATTATTATTATTATTATTATTATTATTATTATTATTATTATTATTAAAGTCCAAAATCCAACAATCTCCCACTTGGATACATACATCACCTTATAATTGTATGCCATAATATAACTTTATGAGCTCAAAAATTTTGTTACCATAACCAAAATTATCTTCAAACAATCTCGTTTATCAATTATGTCAACATAGAAACAAGGCGATTTTCACTACATATATCATAACTAAATCCATCCCTAATCATGTATATCAATATAACAAAATAACACAAATCTAGTATGGACGTGGAGTATGGAAATTACATTTAATGTGATCTAAACATGCCTATTTCGAACTAATCCACTTTAAACTTTAGTGAGATCAAACCATACCTAAATCAGTGTAACGCCCCAGTCAGGAGGCGCTTGCTTCCAACTGAGGTGCTACCTACCTTATACTACCTCTCTTACCATAACAAAAAATAAACTTCTCAAAATCTTCAAAGTAATTAACTTTTACAACAATATTTATCTGGTGTCAAGTTTTGAATCGAAAAATCCTACATGGCATTTAACACTTCTATCACCCTCAGTACCTCATGTGTTGCCTGGGTCAGTCTATTTTCGTTGCGTTATTCTATCTGGGGTAAAGAATAAAAGAAACAACAAAACTACGTAAGTCCGAATGACTTAGTGAGATAATTTAGCCATA
>JACGDI010005638.1:71028-82524 GCA_014898725.1 Jacaranda copaia | reverse complement strand
CTTCAATTTGGTCTACAGTCTTCAATTGAGTCCTTCTATTTTTAATTCTTGCACATTGACCACTAAAATTTCTTAATTCCGATTAGTTAGGCCTAAACTAATTTATTTTAAGTCTTTGAGCTTTTATTTGTCTCATTTTGACCCCCAAATCTTTATAGTTTCATGCAATTAAGTCGTTCTCTTATTTGCGTTCCAAACCCTCGATTAAAAATATTTTAATTCTCAGCTGAAATTAAATTGATCCAAAATTAATCGAGCTAAATTTATCGATTTCACATTTTGTAATATTTTATGATTAAAAAATTTTTGGGTGTTACAATCAGAGTGTGGATAAACAAAAAAAAAACTTCATTTTAGCAAAAAATAACCTCAAAACATCACAAATTGAAATAACTGAAAAGTGTCTATATAGAAAAGCTTTTAGAAGTACAGACTCCCACTAAAACTGAATGTCCTAAAATGACATGACACCCATATGAGTAGTGTGCTCATAAAAGACCTTAGGTGGTAGTCCTTTAGTAAGCGGATCTGCAGTCATGGAGTTTGTGCTAATATGCACTATAGATAATTAACTACTCTGAACTCTTTCTTTAACAACTACGAACTTAATATCTATATGCTTTAGCTTTGTCTGTGCTCTTGTTGTTCTTGGAATATAAGACTGCTAACTTATTGTCACAAGATAACTTAAGTGACCTTTGAATTATATCCACAATTCGCAGCCTAGTGACAAAATTCTGCAACTATATTCCATGATTAGATACCTTATAACACGCTATAAACTCAATTGCCATAGTAAAAGGAGCTACAAGTGTCTGCTTAGCACTTTTCCAAGAAGTAGCTCCTCCAACAAGCATATAGCTATAGCCCAATATAGATTTCATACTATCTTGGCAACCAGCAAAGTTGGAGTTTGAATACCCAACGATCTCTAATTTATCTGACTTTCTGTATGTGAGCATGCAATGTTTTATTCTTTGTAGATACCGCATGACTCATTTGGTTGCTTTTCAATGATCCATTCTCGGATTGCTCAAATATCTGCCTAGCATCCCAACAATGTATGCAATATTCAGGTGCATACAAACTTGAGCATATATTAGACTCCTTACTACTGATGCATAAGGAATCCTTTTCATTTCTTTCTCCTCAAAAGCATTCTTGGGGCATTAATCGAGGCTAAATTTGTCTCCTTTAGCTACAGGGGTATCACCTGGTTTACAATCATGCATGCCGTATCTTTTGAGAACCTTTTCAATATAGGCCTTTTATGATAATCTAAGGATACCTCGTGATCGATCTTGGTGTATCTGAATCCCTAATACAAAAGTTATATCACCAAGATCTTTCATCTCAAATTCCTAGCTAAAAATTTCTTAGTTTCATGCAGCAAGCCTATATTGTCGTTGGCAAGCAGTATGTCATCGACATACAAAATCAAAAAAATATGCTTACTTCCATTAAACTTATGGTATATACAATCATAAACCAAATTTATCTCAAAATTGAACAAGATAAATACTTGGTGAAATTTTTAATACTATTAACGAGACACCTACTTAAGCCTATAAATGGATTTCTTTAATTTGCAAACCATTGACTTTACATCACCTAACACATAGTTTTTTGGTTGTACCATATAAATTGTCTCATCAATGTCACCATTGAGAAACACATTTTTAACATCTATCTAATATAGCTCAAGATCAAAATATATAACTAAAGCCATTATAATCTTGAAAGAGCCGTTTGATGAAATTGGAGAGAAAGTGTCCTCATAATCGATGTCTTCTTTCTGTTTGAAGTCCTTAGCAACAAGACGTACCTTGTACCTCTCTACATTGCCCTTCGAATACCTCTTAGTTTTAAAAATCCATTTGCAACCAATGGGCTACACACCTTCAAGCAATAGGATAAGATCGCACACATCATTTTCCTTCATGGACTTAATCTCCTCATTCATGGCATCAATCCACTTTTAAGAATTAGAGCTTCCCATAGCTTGACGGAGGTTGATCGGAACATCTTCTATCACTCCAATGTCAACATTATATTCTTGGAGAAATACAATATAATCATCTGAAATTGCACTTCTCTTTTCTCTAATAGATCTTCTTAATGGCATTGGTTCTTGAGGTTGTAGAGTTTGTTCTTTTGGAATAACTTCTTGAACTTGAATGGGAGGTTCAATGATATTGTCTTGATCTGGAGTTGCTTCTTGAACAATGTCAGGTATAGAAAGCTATTCATGATCATTGTCAATAGCAGCGGGAGGAATATTAACATATTCCTCTTTAAAGGCAAAGTCTCTAACTCTTTCTACCCCTACAAACTCAACATCCTCAAAGAATCGGGCATTACTTATCTCAAAAATAGACTTAGTTATGGGATTATAAAATTTGTAAACCCTGGATCTTTCAGAGCATCTAATGAAATAGCAACTGATAGTTCTAGAATTTAGTTTCTTTTCATTTGGCATATAAGGCCTTACCTTGGCTAGACATCCTTAAATATGTAAATGCTTTAAACTAGGCTTCTTGCCCATCCAAGCTCATAAGAAGTCTTTTCAGTTGTCTTTCTTCTTGTCCTTTGAGGTAGAGGCTAAATGAGCACTCTTTGTCTTTTCTTGCTTCAATCTCTCCTCTTCCTGAACACAATGTGAGATGAGATCATTAAAGGATCATAAGTCTTTTAAGTAGTTGTAGCTCACCTTGAACTATCTAAACTTGCTAAAAGGGATATAAAAGCTAAAATGCACTAACAAGTCTTCAAACAAGTCCAACTTGAGTGCCTTTAATTTTGAAACAAGATGAGACATTTCCATAACATACTCCCTTATGTTTCCTTTACTGTATACCTTATTGAGATAAGCTTTGCTAAGATTATACTAGTTTAGCCTTTTCATCCTTAGCAAATCTCTTCCCAAGATCCTCAAAGAAAGCCTTAACTGTATCCACCTTATCAGATATGGTGCCCTTAAAAGCTTCTGGAATGGCACCTTGATGACCATCAAACTTATGCGATTGAACTTTTCCCACTTTTTCATCTCTCATTTTGGGCCAATTTATTACTCAGATGTAAATCAAATAATTACCACGCACTTATTGTACACCTAATTCTATTAAGTATAAATCTTCCTTTGGGCTGCCCAATATTTACATAAATTATATGCACATAACTGTCTATATTTCAAAATAAATTAATTACCAGAAGAGAGGTCACTTTAGTGATATATTGCTTCAATTAATTTATATCAAAATATATGTAAACATACCAATATTTAAATTAAAATTCCCCAACCATTTATCAAAAACAAACAAATATATATTCTCAAAACAAAAATATACATACTCACGTAAATTGATTGACCGACAAGAAAGATCAGAAAGACAATAAATTCAACAAGTCTTGGCATAAACCTTTATCCATTAAACAATTATTTAAAGGAGTCCATGTCAGTACATGAATTAGCATGCAACAACTCCAACAGCTCCAATTGGCATAAAATATAATATCAGTATTAACAGTAAAAAAATAAATAAATAAAATAACAGCTCCAATTGGCTGGCATGGCAGAACGTGAATTTAGCATACAGTAACTCTTATTGGCAAACTAATAAAGCACGTGAATTTCACATAATAAGCACAGCCAATAATTTCACATACAGATCAACCTCCCCTTTAGTTGGTTTTTTCTTCTTTCTTTCTTTCTTTCTTTTTTTTTTATTTATTTATTTGAACACAAAACACGATTTGTGCGGCAGAAGTTGATGCAAATCACAACGTGATTTGCCGCTGCAGAAATTTGACTGATTTCAAGACTAAATATTTGGACACCAATTTCAAACATTATCAAATTTAATAAGTGTCTGAAAACATAAATTCAAAATTCAAATCAAACTTCATTAAGCCATGAATCCTTAAATGCAAATATATCTAATTTTGAAAAAATAAATTTCTCGATAATTTAATATGAGTGGTTTTGATACCAATTATTAGAATTAAATCAAATTTGTGAAACTCATCACATAAAACCTAAGAATTATCATGTTAAATCACTAAAAAAATCAATCTAGATGTGGAAGCATACCTGAATTCATAAATACCAATGAAATACTTTGAGTTTTGTGGTTATTGATCTTCCAAATTGTTGCGTATAAAGTTTGGAAGAAGTTACTCTCTCTTTTCTAATGATGGGATATTAACAAAGAATCATATGCATAATTTGGGTGCCATAACCTTAATATAACCATATGTTTTTTCTTTATTTCTAATTATTTGATCCATCATAAAATTAGAAATTACATATTAAAATATCTACACATACATGCCAATATTTTGTAAAATAACTCAAGTCCACATAACGATTAAATCACTTTAATTTGGGTCAAACCTTTTACGACAACAAATTGTATATTATTATTATTATTATTATTATTATTATTAAAAAAGTTCAAAATCCAACTGAAGAAGCCTATATATTATTACTTCCCAATCCCACGTACATAATTAGTACGCAAGTTCTTGGCACTGGTATCTTTCATTTCTTAATTATAATAGGTACTTAATTTTTTTTTTTTTAATAAGAAGTCATAGCAGGCACTTGACTACTTGTACCCCATTGAACAAATACCCAAGCCTCAAGAATATATATATATATATATATACACTATTAAAAAAATTGATTTTAGTGACTGCTCTTCGCGGTCACTAATTTGTGATCAATTTTATTTGAAATTTTTTTTAAAAAAATAGTAATGAATTAGTGATTGATTTGTGACAAAATTAATGACCCCAAACATGGAGGTCACTAATCGGTTATTAAATTAGTGACTAATTTTTCTTGGGTCACAAAAATGGTTATTGATTTTTTTTTGGATCATAAAAGTAGTTACTAAATTAGTGATTGATTTTTCTTGAGTTACAAAAGTGGTCACTAAATTAGTGACCGATGTTTCTTAGGTCACAAAGCAGTCACTGATTTTTTTTCGATCACAAAAGTGGTCACTAAATTAGTGATCAATTTTCCTTGGGTCACAAAAGTAGTCATTAAATAATTATATAATACTTTAAGTTAATTAGATAATTTATTATATTAATAAAGTTAATTTCTAATTAACAAAATAAATTATTATATTTTCTAATTAATAAAATTAATTTGTCTAATCATATTGTATTTTTATAAATCATAATTTAAATAGATTAATATTGCATATATAGTTAAATAATACATTTAAATAAGTTACTATTTGTATAGTCAAATAAATTTTAGTTATAAGTAAATAATATATTTTTAATTTAATAAATAATGTCACATGTTATTGTAACATATAATATGAAGATAGTAATACCTATTAAAGTGTTAATTATTAATCACGCTATTTCTTAAAATTATAAAAATTTAATTATCATCTAATATTAACATAATAATCTATTAATTTAATAAATTAGTTTTAAATAATTACTTTATTTATTGCTAAATAATTCATCTAGCAAATAATGTACTAATTCTTTAATGCTTTAACTTATTCAGATATTTAATTATCCAAATGAATTATTATATTTATATAAATTATATTTTATATAAATAAAAAATTACATATATAATAAAATATTCTAATAATATATTTAATTTAGTAATCTATTTAATATGATATATTAGTTAATAATCTATTTCATTTAATAATTGATTAAATATAAGATTAAATATAGCAATAAATTAATTTAAAGAATTATTTTGTTTATTACTAAATATTCATATACAAATATTTTTATTAAATAATTAATTAAGTTTTATATACACATAAATATGGATAATAAATAGTTAAAATAGTTTATTTTAATTAAAATTGGCAAATGCTTTCTTTAATTGACGAATGCTTTCTTTAAAGTAATACTTCTTTTGTTATTTATAATTTTATAAAATATAAAATATCAAAATAAATTATGAATTAAATTAATTACACATCATTTCTTTACATTCTTTACATATACATACACATCATCAAACTATAAATATACATACATATAGGGCTCATTTGCTTGGTGTGATAGGATTAGATATGATTGATAAGTATATGATTCATTATTTATAAAATATATCAATACTTTGTTTGCTTTCTTGGATTACTAAAGTGTTTAGATAATAAGATTTTGGAGTTTATAAGGTATTAATAATGCTAATTTTATAATTAATATAATTAAAAGTCAATGAGCTTGTTAAAATTTTAAAAATAAGTTAAAAACTCCTTAATTTTTTAAAAAGTGTTTATAAGTTTCTAATATCTTATTTTAAAATATTTATAAGCTCTTTTCTTCAAAAAGATTATGAAATACTTTTTGACATCTTATAAACTACCAAACATCTTATAAAATATTTTGAAAAGATTATAAATTCACCCAAATAATTTTTAAATATTTAACTATTCTAACTAGTGAAAAATTAAATTTTAAATTTAAAAATCTAGAAAATTAATTACTCTAATTTAATAAAAACCATCAAAATAAAATGTAAAACAATAAAAGATCCAAAAACCACAAATGACCAAGTGACTAAACCCCAATCCTTATTTACATTTCAATTTCTATCCCTTCCCTCACTTTTTACTAGCTGGCTTTTGGTAACTCTCTTCCTCCCTTCTTCCTTCTATTTTTTTTTTCAAACTTCTAGCCAACAAAGGTGCCAATGACATGACTGGGAGCTAGCAGCAACTGGCCTCCCGGCAAGCGAGATCCATGTTTTTTGGTGGGGATCCCTCTCCATGATCCAATTGCTGCTGGGTTCTGAGCTGCTAGGTTTCTCACAACCCAGCAACGGTTGGGTTGTTGCTACTCCTGGGTGTTTATTTATTTATTTAATTTTGTATAATTAATTTTTTTAATATTGAAAATTTAAAATTTTACATTTGGAGGTATCGTAAAGAGGTAATTTATTTTAGTGTTAAGTTTTAATTATTTGAATTGTGTTTATGAATTATGTAGTTAATATTTTGTTTATTATGTTTCCTTATACATTTATAACAAGTTACACATGAATTATATGAATTGTGTTTATGAATTATGTAATCAATATATTTATTATGAATTACGATTCTAATTTTGTATTTGGGGGCATTGTAAAAAGTCAACAACAATAAGAATGCAAAATTATTTTAATGTTAAGTTATATTCATATGGATTGTGTATATGAATTATGTAGTCAATATTTTGTTTATTATGTTTCCTTATACATTTACAATAAGTTACACATGAATTATATGAATATTCTGTTTATGAATTACGTAGTTGATATGTTTATTATGAATTATAGTTATAATTTTATGAATTGTGTTTATGAATTATACTTAATTATAGTTATAATTATGTTTATTAGTTATACTAGACTCTCAGTAGTTTTTGAATGCTAAATATTAAATCTTATTTTAACTTACCACAATCATGTGTTGATTGCATCATATCGACAATGTAAAGTATGATACCTGAAGATGAAACTTTCTCGAGTAACTTGTATGATGCAAGGAAGATGGTGGCAGGGCTTAGTCTAGGTTATGATAAAATTTGGCTTTGGGATTATATACTAGATTATTTTAACTAAATAATGGCATCTCAATGTGTAAAGCTCATATCAAGTTCAAACTTAGCATAAAAAGATAGCTTTGGACCTTTCTTGATTGGATATATGCATATATATATATATATATATATATATATGTAGCATGCATATTTTATGACAAAATGAACCAAATGCAAATCCAGGTTAAAGATAAAATTCTGCATTCATCATATGAAAACTATATGTAATAAAAAGTTAATAATATATATAGATATATATTAAAGGGAATAATACATTAAAGAATAATTAGGCATTAATTAAGGTTTATATTGTCTTTAGTCTAAAAAGTAAGAAGTATATGGTTCATATATTATTTGTAATGATATTTCTGGGTTTATTTTTAATTAATAGTTAAGGATTTTGTTGAATAAAGCAATTTACACCATTTGGAATCCCTATTTTGATTCCATACTAACTTTGATGCATCTACACTTAGGCGGACTTGTCATTGAGAAACACCCTTTCTTTTGCATATTGGTATGGATCAATCTATTACTTTTTCCCCAAGTATTTTGTAATTTAAATATTTATTTGCCTTTCATTTGCTCTTATATAGATCACTTTTCAATTAGTATATATCATGTCTAAGAGTTTATTAATTTTATTTCTGGAAAATAGAGATTTTTTAGTCTTTGGAAGAAATACAAGCAGTGTGATTGTCATTTATAGATAGATGTCATATGTTTTGAGTGCTTTTGTGATGATGTGCCTATACTTTTGTCCCCCTTCCTCCAAACAAATCTGTCTATATTTTTTACCTATGTCTTTTATAGTTATGGTGTCCATAATTTGGTAAATTAATTGATCTTTGTAAGAAATTTGCAATTGCATGACTTTTTCTCTATTATGAATTGAAGTAATTAGGTGTTGGAAGTAACTTTGTGGACCATGGCTTGAGCAAAGCTGATCTTGAAGCTCTTGGACATAGTTTTTGGATTACTTTTTTGTCTTCTAGTTCTTTATGAACATAGTTTTTGGATTACTTTGTTTTTATAATTGACAAGTGTGGACTGAATGAATTTGTTTATATTTAAAGATCTTTGTTTTGTTTATGAATTTATATATATATATATATATAATATTATTGAATTTTGGATACAATTTTGTATCTTTTAATGTGAATTATTATTTTGAATTATGTAGTTTTACATTATTGTAAATGAGAATAAAGAGTATCCATTTAACATTAAAAAGTAAAAAAATATTATAAAAACATTAGTGATCGCCATCGAATGGTCACTAAACGGTCATTGATTAGTGATCGCTTAGTGACCAATTATCAGTGACCCCATAAAATTGGTCATTGATTAGTGACCACTTTGTGACCACCTATTAGTGACCCTCCAAAATCGGTCACTAAACGGTCACTAATTAGTGATCGCTTTGTGACCGTCTATTAATGGCCCCCCAAAATCGGTCACTAATTAGTGACTATTTATTCACCTTTTTGTCAATTATTTTGTGATGAAATTTAAAAAATTAGTGACCACACTAGTGGTCACTAAGGTGTGACCGCATGCTCTAGCGGTCACAAATTTCAATTTGTGATGAGGATTTTTGTAACCACTGTAAATAGTTACAAATGTGATTGCTAACACTGTTAGTAACCCCTTTTTTATTAAATTTGTGACCTATTTGACGATTACAAAATCCGATTTTTTTTGTAGTGATATATAAGTTCTATGTGATTTGGGTCAAATTGAATTTAGGGATGAGGTTGCATTTTGACCTTGATGCATAGGATTCTTGTCCAAAAATAAGTGCCATAATTAATCTATGAACTTATGTGAGTTGTCAGAAAGGTCACAAAAAAAGCGAGTCGGACTAAAGCAAAATTTTATTAACCGAGTTTGAGCGGGCAATGTGGCCATATATAGATGGTTTCAATCGGCTATAAGCAAAACTAAGTGTAAAAAAAAAAGGGTGATAAAACAGTAAATAATAATATAAAAATTATTACTAATTATATATTGAGTGAGAAGTGATTTTGTTTTGTCGTGATTCTAGTGATTTTTAAAAATTTAATGACAAGAATAATGTTTGAGCTATGTACATTAAATATCAATGATGTACTTATAACTAATGATGACCCACTAACAACAAAAGTCTTGTTATATATTATAGTGACTGATAATTTTATTGCTATTGTAGAGTTGTCATTAATTATCAATGCTAATGATTTAAAATAATAATATTATCATTATTAAATCATGTATGACAAAATAAAAATTATCGTTATTTAGAAAATATTATTAATAACAAAATAAAAGTTACTATCACTTAATATATGTTATTAATAGTAATTTTTATTTTACCATTTATTTTTTATCATTAATATTATATTTTTGTGGGATCCATATATGTTTGAATGATTTTCTATCATTATAAAATAAATTAAAACTCAATCAATACCGGTCATGTCATCAAATTCATATAAAAGGACGCAGACCTTAGAGTAATCGGTAAATACCTTCTACCAGTAGAGATGGAAATAGGCTAGGCCATCCGCTAGGGGCCTACGACTTGGCATATCTGAGGCCTAGTCTGACCTAACCTATTTAACAAATATGCTAGGTTTAAGCTTTTAAAGAAGTTAATTTAGTTAAAAAGGTTAAGTATAGGTCTTTAGAAAAGCCTATAAAGCCTATTAGGCCAGCTTATATAATTTAATTATATTATAATATCTATAATAATTATTTATAATACTTATATAATTGCTTTTATATTTATATTAATTAATTTTATTAACTTCATATAATTATATATTATGTTCTTAATTAATACATAACCATTTTATTTCAAATTTTTTGCTTAAATTATAATAATGTTTGGTTATACTTTTCTCTTTGTTTAGATAAATATATTATAATTGTCAATTATTTTTACTTAGTATAAATTATAGAATTTTTATACCTATTAAGGTCTATCAAAGTCCTAAGTCTATTAAGGCCTAAGCCTATTAAAAATCTAAACCTATATATAAAAGTTAAACCGAATTAGAATTTTAATTAAAATAAATTTTTTCAGGCCAGGCCTAAACTTTGAAAAAATTTAAAAAATTTAGACCAAATCTTAAAAAAAAAGCCTATGTCACATAATAAACTACTCTTAAATTTATATTTTATGCAACAGACTTTGTCTATTTAAAGCAAAACCTATTCTAGCCTAACTTATTCCTACTCCTATCTACCGTAAGGTATTTTCATCCTTTGGAAGGTAAAATAGGGTTAACATTGTCACTACATTTGGTGACAAAAGTCATAGTTCATAGCGTTAGAGTTCCATTGGTGATTTGATATTTGATTATGTTCACCCTAGAAAATTAAAAAGCATATCTTAATTTTGGTAAACACAATATAGAAAAGCATATCACTAATTACTAAAGCAGATCACCCTTGGCCTTAAAGAAACCAAAGTGATAGATAATTTGCATGATTAAAAGAAAGTTATGATTATTTTATGTAAATAATATCATGTTTATTTGATATGATAAATAGAAGGATATAAATATGTTTAATTCTAATATATTTGCTTTGATGGATAAAATAATGTGACTAAACTTATGTTGTCTAAAATACCCTTTATCATAATTTTTTTAATTTTTGTTTTCTTTTTTTCTTTTTCTCTTTTTGTTTCTCTTCTTTTATGTTTTTTCTTCATTTTTTTTCTTCTACATGTCCCTTCACTTGTATCTGTAATCTGTCTAATATGGGATAACTCAATAGATAGCCCATCAGGCCTACTTAATATGCAGGGCCCAACATTAGTTCTAAGCTAAGCCACTTGACAACAACCATATGGTCAAGTATACTATTACAGATCACGTTTGATGAGAGACGTCAACCCCCTTCTTGGCTATTTGACCATCTCTCTAATCAACCAAT
>JACGDI010005638.1:28355-43591 GCA_014898725.1 Jacaranda copaia | reverse complement strand
AGAATAATTCAGCAGAAAAGGCTTTACAATAAATGAAATACAACTGAGAGTCATGATATGTTAGAAGCAAACTCATTGTTGGAAAGCAGAAGTACCACCACTATTAGAAGTAATTATAGATATAAGCAATGAACTTGAGCACAGAAATGTAGTTTCTTTGCAGGAGATAGGGACTCTGAGGGAAAAACCCCTAAATCGGTAATATACTTAATTTAGCAACCTCTCTCCTTGCAGTTGCAGATGGGACGTTATTGACTCAGTAAAGCTAATAATACATTATTTGAACGAAAAAAAAATTTAGCGGATTTGGCCTTTCCATGATATGTTTCAATTGAAAAAATTTAATCAGACATCACATTGGTGCTCTCTGCTTTACATGGTAAAGAGCCAGAAAGACCACAATTATCAGTAAAAGATGTTCTATTTGTTCTTCCATGAGTGGCAAATTAACAAACTAAAAAGCAAACCTGGGATTTTGGGTAGCTTTGTACAGCCAATATGTGCTTTCTATTAACTCTGGACGCAGTGGATAGCTTTTCTGACCTTGCTGGCAAAAGTTAGATAATTGATGACATGTTCATGATGTTAGAAGTATATATAACAATAAAACAATAAGACATGAAAGACATGAAGAGCAATCTATCTAAGGAATCACAAAATTTTGGAAATAATTATCATCCAATGAACTAAGTCCCGCTAAAATGTCTTTCATGTTTCCTTTGCTACATCCCTATCTATAACTTACGGCATATATTAGGTCCAAATGATATGTATATGTGGACATATCAGCAATTATTAGTTCATTTACCAACTTCTACTCTCCTTTTATCAGCCTCAACTAAATTCTGACGACTAACAAATCTTAGAAAGGATGAGTGAGCATACAGGATGAAGGGATGATTTTTAATGATAAAAAGAAACTATGAGCATTTGAAGTAGCCAGATCACCAGAAATCATAAGCATTTGAATATCCAGATCCATTTGAAATGGCAAAAACATTATTTTGTAACGATGCTATTTTGCATTATGCTATTCCAAAAGTTGTCCGTTTAAAGTACTGAACCTAAGTCATGCATCCTCCAAAATTGTCTCTCGGGAAACAAGTAAGGATTGTCCAATTCCACTAATCAACCGAACCAGCTTAAGTTACATGGCATTTCAATGAGAATGCAGAGGTAGATTTAATAGGCTTTTCAATCCATTAAGTTCATAATTTGACAAAGGAGCTAACTTCATGTGGAGAAATAGAACCGTAAAAAAGAAAAATCAATCGCCCAATTTTCACACTAGTACAAAATGTTATAACAAAGATGGCAATGATTAAACTACCTGAACATTGAAAGTGGCCAGGTTGAAACCCTCCGGAGTGAAACCATACCGTTTCCAGACACTAAAGAAGGCAGCATGAGTTCTAATTGCAGGATCAATATCCCCAGCAAGAACCTTCCACAATTATCATGAACAGTTTTAATAACATAAGAAAATACAAATATTTACAATTCACAATAGAAATAAGGCAATATACGAGATAATTATCCAAAAACTACCTGAAGGCCAGGCCAGAATGCCTGGAGGCTATTAAATAATGGCCAAACAAGGGCGGCTGAATTCATGTTCACCTCCACATACCTATGGGTAACTAAATTCATCACTAAGATATTCTTTTCAAATGAATTAAGAGTTGAAAATGAAGATAGCCAACCAGTTGAACAAGGTTGAAGTTGAATATGTAATTAGAAAGAGCTAGTCAATGAGTTTGCTCACCAAGGATCATTATAAAGATAAAGCATTGCAGCCCTATAAGCTTCTTGGAAGATGAAAAGATACTCTTCATCGCCAAACAATAAATAAGCCTGAATCCAATTAAATAAAGATAAGAAAAGGGAGGGATAGAACACTTTCAAGAGCCTGTATATTTTTCAGAGATCTTGTTGTAATTTACAATGAGGTGCAAACAAATTCACAGTTCAAAAACCAATAGAACTCATGCATAGAAAGAGAACTCACCTTTAGTAGATACTCATAAAAAGAGTCTATACTGGTTCCTATCCCAGCATCCTGCGACTCAGAAAAATGTAGGTTAACATCTTCGAATATGACTTAATTTTGCCAGATCATATTTATCTCATGATCCATATATATGTAACTGATACAAATAAATATAATGATTATCTAAGGAGAAAATTCTCTACCTGATTTTACATGGAGTTTAAAATAGAACATATCACAGAGAAAAAGGCATTATTTATGTGAAAGATAACACTATCCAATGCACAAATAAATATGACAACCAAAAATGACATTTCTTATGCCAGCATCAGATTTTATAATATCCAAGTAGAATTAAATATAAGTTAAATGTGTCTCCTTCCAAAGAGGTTACCAGGTTGAAGAAACAACCTTTTGAGTCCATTCACCAGAAAAAACATCTATATGAGCGCCAACTAGGTTAATCCTTGAACGGCGAGCCCATAGTCCTCGAACTGCATTTTTTGTGACTTGTTCAAAAACTGCATTTCCACGTCATAGACATCGAGAAAATCAGATATCAAATCTCAACTATGCATAGCTTGCTATTTTCTCAGAGATATAGATTTAAAAAGAAAAGGTTCTGATGTTCTACAAAAAATAATACAGTGTACTACATTTTTGTGTGTTGTTTTTATCATAACGCATCACATTCAACCGGCATCTTCATTTTCCTTAAAAGTTTCTGGTGTAAATTTTCAACGAGATCTAGTGGATTTAGGAGATGATGCTTTCTGGAGTAAAAGATGAATGTTGAGGTTGTTTGCCCAATAAAAAATCATGACAGCACCCCAGACCAGTGTTCATATCTTATCCGAGAGGATATATATATATACTTTATGTCAAGGTATAAACTCTCAGAAGGTAAGAAAAATTAGACTTACATGCACAAAGGAGACAACAGTGAACATGGGGAAAAAATAAAAAATAAAACATTAGCTGGGATCTTGATACACAAGGCTATATCCCTATATTACTTACTTGGATTATTCGTCAAGCGGCTAAGCACCCCAAATTCCAATGTCAGGGTCCCACCACCAGCTGTTGATGTTACCTACACAAGCGATATCTGCTACATTATTATATATAAAATTTCATATAACGAACTATACTTAGACAAACAAGACAGATAAAATCAATTTTTAATGAATAAAGAATCAGATGTCTGTTGCAAACTGACAAACTTGAAATCCAATGAGCTAATTTCATCATACATGTCACATTTCATGTGTAAAGTGCCTGTCATCATGTTCTGTACCTTCAATTACTTGTAAACATAAATCCTGTAACCTCAGATCTAGGGGAAGATAAAACTTGAATTGAGACTTTCCATAGTTTGGAGCTACCATGGGATATGTACAAAAGTATTATAGAAATTCTTTTTTTAACATAATTCAATGACAGCTATATATCCAAGATGAAGATAAGTTGTAGATCAAATGGATCTTGGAAAACTAAGATGTAACTTTCATAGAACTATAGGATGGCTGATCCATAACCTTGTCATATTCCAATTTATGTAAGTGTGATATGTTCAGATTGTTTATCTTCAACTAGTTTTAAGAAAACAATGTACCAAAAGTGCAATAACATAAAATCAAACAAATTGAGAAATTAGTTGGAACTGTCATCATGAGGTAAATTATGGTTCTCAGGAAACAAGCAGAATAGACTATTGTACTTGTGCTTTCTCTTATAATAATTTTTTAATATAGGAAATAAATAGCACATGAAGAGGGTGAAGAAAATACAAAGAGGCTTTGCCTTGCTTTCATTTTCATCTACTCCATGCATTAGATTTACTGACCCGAAAGGAATTCCTGCAGCAAATATAATTTTGTAAATATCAGAAAAACCATACGTAAAACCAGCAGAAAAAGATGAAATTTTTCATAGATTTTTAGATTGAGGTATATTCAGCAATTAGAAGTTAAACAAGGAAAAAATCTTCCAACCATGAAAAATAGACCTAACAAATGACACAGAATAAAGCTAGTGAATTAAACATCAATGACTTGTTTCGTGGTTATATGATTCTGCCCTCGATAATACCACAGTTAGAACGGCAATAGTGTACACAAAATTGAACCATTGTAGCTATATGAGCCCAAAAATATTAATGGGAAGAAATGTGTGTCCATAGTAATGTTAACTTCCATATGGATATACAAGTTGAAATGCAAGTAAAACTTCCATAAAAAGCAAGCTTTACTAAGATTGTGTTTGAAGCCACAGTAACACACTGATGATACCCGTAGGAGTATCAAATGCAGGTAACATTCTTTGAGCTAAATCCTCTGCCAAGTGAAGTAATTCATCATCATATGATGGTATCCTCATGCCCTGCAATGTTCAAGTTCAAAGAACCGTTTGTCATTATCACAATAAGTATTCAAAGCTGTCAAGGATGAACCAGAGTTCTTTAATAAAGTTTTCTTAATTAGCAAAAAGTATCCTAGTTGAGGCAAACTCATTCCACCATAAATAAGAGCAAGCATATGTTAAGATTTTTGAAAACACTTTGCATGAAATTTTATATAACCTACATGACTTAGATCAATCCAAAGGCATTGAAATAAGTTCTTACCACATAGCAATTTATTAAATAAACTCTTCCTTAATTTACCCATGCTAGAAAAATCAATAAATGCATAGCAAAGAAATATCAGTAATTTGAAAGCCAACAAGGAAAACCAAAAGAATTCAGGTGATGATTATGAGAATAGTGATACTAATAACAACAAGAAAAATAAGGATGTTTTAGTCTATGATGTAATACCGTGTTATAATCACTTGCAATGAGATGAGCAGAGAGTAGGCCTCCAAGTATCCTAATCGTAGTTTCAAAGACAGATACTGTCTTATTCTGCAAAGTATAGGAACAAACTCCAAATTTAGCCAGGGAGTTACCTCATATAGACATGCTTTACCCAGTCAACTTTCAAATGACTATAATAATAATAAATAAAATTGGGAACTGGGCAAGCATGCGTGTGTGACCTCTTAACAAATAACAGAGTCTAATTCTAGTAATACCACAGATTAAAGAAGAAAGAATGACAATATCATATCCCTGATTAGTAAATAAAGAATATGACATCCAAAACAACTTTAAGAATGGAAAATAAATCATTGAAATAGACAGAATCATGGAAACAGAAAGGGAGGAATAAATTCTGAACCTCAAAAAATTATAAGAACAGATTCATGTTCTACTGCTTCACCCTGTTCTTATTCCTTTGGTGTTCACCTTTGAAGATTTAGTTTGGGTTATAAAAGTACGCAAAACATATTATCTTACAACCAACTTGGAGTAAGTTTACAAATTCTACCAAGAAAGTGCTGATGTTGCTAGTTTTTCATAAGAGGAAAAAGCAAATGATAACCCAATGAACTTTCAGACATTCTTCCAACTTTGCTCTCAGGGCCGGGCTTGTAGGCTATTGAATTCCGTTTTGCTCCTCTCCCAAAATTATGTTTGTCAGTTCAGATGTAGCTGAGAGATGAAAGGAATGCCCAAACGGACACATTTTACATCAACTTACCACCAGAATAACAAGAAAATCCCAAGCCATGCAGAGGATTGTCACCTATTCCAGATAGAGAACATTATAGGCAACATATGGCACTTTTCCTTTACCATTTTCTCATGCACTAGTCTAAGAACAAAACTTTGCACAATAAATTCATCTCAATTACACACATGACAGAGGTTCATAACAAAACAGGTGAAAAAAATCATTGATCGTTCATTTTCATGCAAGACAAACACGAAATCTGTACTCACAATATCAAATCGAAGATTTTTACCAATCCATTCAACAGATGTAGTGAAGCGCTCTTGGTCACCAAGCAAAGCCAGTGTGTCCAATGAATCAATCTGAGTAAAGATCATGATATATTGAAAAAGTGATGAAAGTTAACTAAAGATAGAATCATCCATAAACATTGAGCAAACAAATGGTTGTTGATTTCACCAGTGTCAACGCATATCCTCCAAGGGTATCTTCCCCTCCGCATGACAAAGGCTTCAATTCATCACATGGAAATGCGTGCTTCATGTACCCATCAAATGCATGATAAAACATTTCACGCACCTAAATCATACACGTGTATCACTTTAGCGACCGAAAACACATCGACCGGATATTTAATATACTTTAGTTAAAAGTGAAAAAGCACTTATCCTCCAATTAAAAGAAAAGAAAAAAAAAAGTATGTCTTTCAATTCTCGTCCTCGTTAAGTTTCATCTCAGAGTCAAATGTGGTTGATTTTTTGGGGTCCATAAAATAATCACATTAGGAAAGCAGAGGAAATATTCCAATAAAATCAGGAAATTTCATGTTTTCCTTTTCTATAAATCTCTTAACAACTTCTCAGAAGTAAACACTAGAAGAAAATGTATCATCTTTCGAAATTCTCTTTTACGTTCCACAGGCATAAAAGGATAAACCTCTTTCCACTAATTGCACTACACATCTCCTTCTCTTTTCTTTTTTCAATTTTCTAAACCCCATCTAATCCCTCACCATAATCAAATAAATCACACTTCAATTACTCAGAAATCAGCAAAGTTCACCACTAAAATCAAAATAAAATATTAAATGATCAAGATATCCACAACTAATAAACCTAAAAAATTTACTGCTCACCCTCCCACTGCCTTATATACTAATCCAGCAACTCGTAAAACACAAAATAATCCTACATTAAAACGAAAAAAAAAAGTCACTTGTTTGGGAAGATATTCATCCAATTATATCAGAAATTGTATTTATCAATGGAACTTAGCATATTAAGAATGTGGTAACCTCATCTCGAAGCTGCTTGGCTTCCTCCTTAGTGACCCCCTCAGCGAGAATTTTGCTTACAAAACAGTTTGAAAATATTAGCAAAATTAGCAAACGAGGCTTCCTTGGATCACCCATAGATCTCTCGCAGTGGGTATGGGTGTGCGTGGGAGAGAGAGAGAGGAGAGAGAGAGATTGCTATACACGCGATGAGGTATGGTGTAATTTAGCTTTTTGTTACGGTGGGGCTAAAATTGCAAATAATTAGTTATATTGGGGTGAAATCCAGAATAAAGGATAGTTTTATGACTGAAAAATAAATATGAGAATATCAAGGGTTCAAATGTTTACACATGAAAAAGTTCCTCAACGAAGATAAAACCATTTCAAATTCCATCTTTATTTCGAGTTGAATATTCGAGGCTTGCAAGATCAAAATTAGTATATGTAATTTTAATAATTTATATATTACTAATATATTTATGGAGATGACATTTGTTTTACACAAATTAATAAAAGCATTTTATTTTTAATTTTAATAAAAAATTAACAAAATTACCCATTAACTAATGTAACAATACTGCTTTATATTTTATAATAATTAATATTTTTTGTTCAAATTAATTATCTAAATTTTATTTTATATTTAATACCTACTATTTTATTTAGATTATTGATTGGTGAATGGATAGTGGATTTTTTTTATTTTTTATTTTTTTGTCTAAAATTGGATAAGATTAATTAATCAAATTTAGTTTAAAGCAGCCATCGACAAATATTAATTAGGATATTGTCGAAAATTTTATCATACCTATTACCTTTGATTTTTAGGGTTTCATTTTAAGAGAATTAAAACTTAAATATTTAAATTTCATTTTTCTATGGATTTCTATTACTGTATTTTAACTTGATTTAATCTCAATAATAAAACAAATATTCTCCATATATATAAAATAAAACAAACTCCCAATTCATTTTCTAACTCCCAAAGCTTAAACAAACAAACACTACACATTCCCAATTCCACTCCCAAAACACAAAATTATTTTCAAAAAATTTCTACTATTCCCAACTCCACACCATTCCTCAAGACACCATACATTCTTTTATAATTACAAATATACATGCATTGATGCTGCTAAAAGCTGCATATAGAGAAAAAAGGGAGTTGTGCTACTGGTAAATCGACTAAGAAGGTCGAATACTCAGGATTGTGTATAATTTGGGGTTTGAGATCTACAACCACAATACACGTTAAACTAGCCGAGGTACCCCCGGCTAAGATACTCCGATACTCAAGTTAGTTCTGGTCGAAATAAGGAGATCGAATAGAATATAGAAAATGTAAAGCTTATAGTGTATGAGGTATTACCTTGAGCGTGGTTGAGCCTGGAGTATTTATAGCTTTCTATAGGTGTGATTTGACCTCAATACCCTTATCAGGTGTATTGATTTTTGTCTTTACTAAGGAATTGGGGGTTATTCCATGACCAGATTCCGGTACTGTGCCAAGTGGCTAAATCTCCTGTTTTCCTGAATAAACAATGCCAGTGGAGGCACGTCTCTGTTAAAGTTGTTGACAGTGGTTGTACCGGCTGTCACGTGTCATTAATGCGGAAACATGCTGCCTGTCAGATTAATAACATGGCAAGGATCCGAGTTAACGCCAGAGTGGGTCTTGAGGTCGATACATATCGACCAACTCGAATATTCGAACTGCTGGAGTGGTCTCAAGGTCGATACGGGTTGACCGCAGACCCTACCAAGTGAGATCGATACCGATCGACCAAACAGACTTATAGTTGGGCCTCCTGGGCTGTCTCATTTGATGTTAGGCCTATTAGGTTATCCTATATCACACATATTACTACTCATATAATCTATATAAACACATATATAAATAATATTAAAATATTAATTCACCCCACAAACCCAACAAAAAAATTATTAATGTGACATCATGTTTCCCCTAAAATACAAACAAACAACCAAGTTAAGGATATATATTTATACACACATATTTTGATATGATAAGTAAGCAAATAATTTTTTTAAAATATAAAGTTTTTTTATATGATTTCTTCATGATATGAAAGTTACAATTATAATTTTCATGACATTTGAGATTTTTAAATGTTAAATATTTTTTGTTAGAGTAAATATGTAAATCTCTTTATACTTTATCTATGGAAATAATTTACACTAGGTTGCTATTTGATGACTAATTCAATATTTAACTTGTAATATGTAATTTTTATAAATTAAAATATCTCTTAATATTCTATATAACTCGGATAACTAAAATTTATTCATATTTATTTATATATGTAGCTATTTTATTATTTTAGAATTATCAAATAATATATATTTTAACAATATTTGTGGTAATATTAGTAGATGATATGCAAACGACTAAATAAGTAAATTTTCAATACTGAATTAAAAGTAAAATATCATTCTCTCATATATAAGTTTTTTTTTTATAAATTTATAAATATGTACAAATAATTAAATAGATATTTATTTTCAATCATACTTTTTTGATCTAGCATCATTAGACCATGTAAAAATATATTTTATGAATTATTATAAGTAAAAATAGTAAAATAAAATAGGTGATATAATTATAAAATTGTTTAACTAAATATATTGAAAAATATAAAAATTGATATTATTTATTATCCAAGTAGTCATTTATCAAACTTTGAAAATTTTCAATTACGTCAACTATATATATATATATATATATATATATATGTCCCATATAAAGGAACTTATTTTAAATAATTGAAAATGAGTTCTCTATTATATTGCCAAAAAATTAGAATGATTTAAATTAATGATATGAAAATAAAGTTCAAAGTTTATAGTTGTTGAGGAAGTGACTTTTACATCTGAAATATTCTTAAGATTAAATTATTTGTTATATTCTACATATTTAGTTTTGTCTAAAAATATTTTATAAATCTAATTAAAAAATATTATTGTAAAAATTATTAAATTTTAAAGATTTTGATAAATTGAGTTCTTAAATACCATTTTTTTTAATTACTCATTTCTCTAACTTCTAGCTCTTTAATAAAGAATATGAAATGTTATCAAATATTATCAAATATTTTGAATTTCGAATGAAAGAAAATTAGAGATAAGATCATATCAGTTAAAGATAATAATTAACAGCTAATAAAAAATTTTAATTGTAAAATATTCTAAAATTTAAGAATTTGTTATTTGGCCAAAATTGCACAGTTAAAGTTAAAATTGCATCATTTGTGAGTCCCACACCCTTACACTATATATATAGTATGATTGGTATGCAGGAATGCGGTAGGAATGGAATGAACATTTCCAAGTCCATTCCCTAACCTATGATTGATATAATTTAGAGAAGAGAATGCCCATTCCTGTCGGAATTTTCATTTCCAAAAGGATTGATTTAGCCATTCTCTCCTACCTCCATGGGTTTAGCTATTCCCGATCTATCGAGAATGAACATATATATTAACAAAATTACACTCTAAAATTTAACAAAATACTTTTATATTGAAGAAAAGAAATCTTCACTTTGTAAATATTTGATATCATATTCCAACTTATTTGACTGCTATGTATTTTTATTTAATTATATATTTTATTCATATATTTTTTAGTAATATTATAGAAATTATTAGATTATTATAAATTATTGTAAAAATAAAATAATAAATAATAAAAATAATTATACGCGTCTCAATTTTTATAATAAACAAAGTGGAAGTGTCATTGACTTTGTCCATGCTAATGAAATATATGTAGTTTAAAATATTATTTATATCCACATATCTTTGAATGATTAAAAGATGCATACAAAATTAATAAATGAAAAGTTGTCCATTTTATCAACAACTCTTCAAATTAAACTTATAAAAAAGTACAATAAATCATTCCAACCTCACTTTAGTTATAAAATATTTTATAATTTTATAATTATATTTTATCAAAAAATTCAAAAGAGCTTGCTAAATTATAATTTTAAAAGAATTGTGTTTATACTTTTTCGCGTAAACGTATATAATTTGTTGTTCATATATAAAATGCATACATTTACTAATGTAATTCGAATAACATTAAAAGTGATATTAAAACTGCATAATTATAGACTTACTCAAAAACAAAAATCTATGGTACTATATAAAAAATATTTTACTAATAAATACTTTTATTTTAATATTTTTTTACAAAAGAATAATTTGGCCATTTAAAAAGTGCATTCCATTCCTACAGATCATTCCAATTTATCAATCATTTGAATGGAATCAATAAGAAATGATGATTCCATTCATTTCTCATTCCTTATATATATTTGATGCGGCTGAAAGTCGCTTATAGTGAAAATGATAATGTTTGGGATGAATTCGACCAGCGAGATTGAGTATTCAAAACTGTATTCTTCTCGAAGTCTGAAATTTGCAACTACAACACACGTTAGACTAGTCGAGGTGCCCCCGACTAAGGCACTCCGACACTCAAGTTAGTTCTAGTCGAGATATAGTAATCAAACAGAATACTGAGAGTATAGAAGGTTTATGGTGTATTTGGCATTACCTTGAGTGTAGTTGAATATGAAGTATTTATAGCCTATTCCAGGCATGATTTGACCATGGTGCCTTTATCAGGTGTACTGACTTTTATCTTAGCCAAGGGGTAGACGGTCATTCCATGTCCAGATTCCAATACTGTTCCAGGTGGATGAATCTCCTGTTTTCCAGGGTGAATAGTATCTCTGAAGGTACCTCCCTGTCAAAGGTAGTGGCAGGGTTGGCAAAGTTGGTGGAGCAACTGTACTGGTTGTCATGCGTCATTAATGTGGAGGCATGTTGCCTGTCAGACTAATAAATGAGACGGAGATCTGAGTCAACATCAGAGTGGGTCTTGAGATCGATACATGTCAACTAAACCTGACTCTTAGAACATCTGGAGTGGTCTTGAGGTTGACTATGGACCCTGTCAAGTAAGGTCGATACAGGTCGACCAAACAGACATGATATTAGTTCTTCTAGGCTATCCCACTTGATGTTGGGGCCTATTTGGTTATCCCATATCATGAATCCCTCTAACTCACGGTCTTGATCGCGCTTGTCAACAAGTAGGAGCAGGGAGTTTGCATTTAGTTAAAATGGTTGCCATATTCGACTAGGGTTTTTGAGTCCTCGACCCGAATTTTTGAACTGTTGACCAAGATTTGAGGCAATTTCTCTGCATTTAATGCGTCCATTAGTGCGCAGAATACAAAGCGTATTGGGGTAGGCTGTCATCATAACAGTTACTCAGAATCCCACGCACGAACGCCTATAAAGAGTAGGATAACTGACTCCATTTATACTTTTGCTGCCAATTCATCTGGTCGAATTGTTGCCTTTGAAGCTCTTCAAGCTTTCGTGTGTGTTACCTTTTTGAGATTTTTATTATAAGTACCTCTACCGTTCTTGTTCTTTTCTACCTTTCCATTTGTAGAAACATGTCTTTCAGTTCATATAGTGATGACACCAGGTAAGAGAGTGTGGCCCATGAGGGGCAGACTAGGGTGGAAAGTATATCCCAAACGTCTCGTGAGAGTGAATCAAGTTCATCCACGAGCGATAGCTCTAGCTCAAGCAGTTCCAATAGCTCGAGCGATATTAGGGTTATTTTTGAGGGGGATGCTGGCCCTAGTGATGTTCCTGTAACCCGATGCTAATTATTTTTTCCCGACCACTACACAGAAATAGCCTCTAAGATAACACCTGTTGACTAGATCCATATTAAGGTAGCGTACCACATCTCTAAAGAATATGAACTGATAGCGCCAAGGACTCGGGGTAGGATGCATCAACCTCCCCGGGGATATATAGTTGTACTCGATGAGGAGTTAAAGTGCGGCCTTAGGTTTTCACTAACCCAACCAATAGTCAATCTCTTAGTAGGTCTAGAAGTTTGTATCACCTAACTACTCCCGAACTATTTTGCCACACTACATAGTTTCGCCGTGCTAATGCACTTGTACAACCAACCTGCATCTTTTGCTAATTTCTCAAACTTATTTCACCTACCCATGTCCCGAAATTCGGGTAGTACTGAGGAGTCTGGTTTTTATTACCTAACTGCTTAATCCCGAAGGAAGTTTTTGGTGCCCCCTTCCTCTTCTTATGGGCAAGAGTGGAAAAATATTTCTTTTATGTTTGGGGGTCGGGGGTTTCTGCCATTCCAACGGACTGGTGGAAAGGGCCTATGGAGATTCCCGAAAACCAAACACCAAGTTGGCCCAACACATTCATTTAGAATTTGATCGGATTTAGGCAAATGGAGGCCTCAATTTTGACTGAAGAGAGGTGTTTGATTTTGGCTGGCCTATCACATGCTCAACTCCACCTGCTTGTAGGCGATCGACTAGGTAGAGACTTTTCGTCGACTGTTTTGATTGAGCACTAATCTTTCTACTCAATTCTAATGTTTGCTTACTTTGTTTGCCTATGTAAATCACAATAAAATAATGGTCTGTAGCTGCAATAAATCCCAAGTTCGAGCACTAAAGGTCAAGGAACGCCATCGAGCTACTTTCGCTCGATGAGAAGGTGCTCCTGCTGAATAGATAGGTTTAACAAGGTCGACGTCTATACTGCCCCCACCACAAATTGAGCAAGCTCTTGAAACCCAATTTGCTCGCCGGAAGGAGCTTGTACATAGCAGCCTCGCAAGCCAGGGCAAGAGGCAAATGGTCGAACAAGGAGGTTCAACTCCAAAAAAGGCTGCAGAAGGCAAGGGGAAATAGAAAGTTGTGACAGGTTATGACCTGTTTGGTAAATCGAGTAACAGTTCGATGTTCTAGCTTCCTCGACTGCCCCCTCCCTAATTTGTCACCGACAGAAACAAGGAGGTAACCAACTTGACCTCCATTATCCAGAGAGGACCGACAAGTACTGAGCTTTGAAGTGGATGACATTAGGGCTATTCGTGACAGACTAACGGAAGCTGATGAGCCTCAGTCAGCTCGAGATAATGAAGGTGATGTCCTACTACTGCAATGTGGTAAGTATGAGATCGATAGTCTCGATGGTAATTTTTCTTTTATATATTGGTTTGATCAATAACATTGTTGTGTTTTAGATCAGATAGCTGGGCTATAATATATACCGATGATCCGAGATGGCACTGGCTACTAAGAAGGAGTTGAAGGTTAGGGGAAGATGGAAACGCTTAAGGTACAGCTCAAATCCTCTCAGTTCCAGGTCGAGCAACTGAATAAGAAAATTGCTGGCCTTCAAGAGCAGCTCAACTCAAAGGATCAACAGTTGGCCCAGGCCATCAAGGATCGGAGTTGAATGGACAATATCATAAAGAAGGCCCAGTTGGACCTACAGGTGAGTTTCAGTTCTGGTTGAGCTCTAGGTCATGCGGAGGCAACTAGCCAAGCTAAAGAGGCCTTTCTCCGGTATCTACTTGCAGTACGGCGTGAGGCTGTTGAATAGTTTGTGGTGAGTATGGCTTTTCAGGATGCCAGCACGATTGCATCGCTTGATGATGCTCATGAAGCATTCCACAGGGCTATCAAGTAGCTCAAGCACTTAGGCTATGCTTTTCGAGCTAAGAACAGGAGCCGAATGAGCCTAGTGCTGAACGAGAGATTGGAGCCTTATCTTAATCCAGAGGAGAATGGTGTCGAGCAGGCCCTGAAGGGCAAACCTACCTCTACAGCACCCGATGCGCTACTGAATGAGGCGCAAAAGAAGAAGGCCAAGATTGATGCAGGCTAGAGCAAATATCCATTGAATTCACATTTGCGAAAGACCTCGTAGCCCAAATAAAGGATGAAGAGGTCGATCTGGCACAGTACATGCTGTAGTCGATTAACTTTATGGGCAACATCCTGAGACCTTCTGAACCTCCCTAAGTAGTCTCTCTGCTCGCCTATGCGGCACCAGAATCAAACTCAAAATGGGCTGAAGACAACCAAGAAGAGCTGAGCCAGAACTAAACCAGCCTTTATCTCTCTATTTTTTTTTCATGTGTAACCTGCTAGTGAATGATGAATAAAGGCCTATTTTCATTTTCATTTTTCTCCTATTGTGTCATACATAACCTTTGATTTGTGTTGTGATAATGTGAAAAATATTTGATTGCCTGTCGCATAGCAATTATATTGCACGATTGTGTCATCAATTGATTTATACTCTTGATCGACTATTTGTTCAACCCTTGGATTTAACTTCCAATTGAAAAGAATCGCATCCCATGCCAACTACAAGGTCAACAAAAATTGAATGGTTACCTGGAAAAGTTCGTTCATCAACACAGAGGTTGACTAGATGGTCGACTAAAAACTTGGACGATTAGGAGCCGTTTGAATGGCAGCAAGGGACTACTTATTCATTGATTACGGGGTTGACTAAAAGCTTGGATG
>JACGDI010005638.1:11758-26920 GCA_014898725.1 Jacaranda copaia | reverse complement strand
ATGTTTCTCCACCAATGCATTAGCGCACTCTTTGTGTTTAAGCCCCAGGAACAACACATCAATCAAGAACTTAATCTTGGGATTATTTATTTTTAGGACCTCCATGCTAAATCTAGTGAAGAAATCACAGAGGGATTCCCCCTCGTTTTACTTGACAGTGTGGAGATGAGTATGAGAGAGCTTCGCCTTCCTTCTGCTAGCAAACTGGTGCAAGAACTTGTCGCACAGCTGGTCATAAGAATAAATTGATGAAGGTTCGAGCTTCACAAACCAATCCAGTACGATGCCCAGGAAGGTGGTCACCAACATCTTAGCATGGAAGTATTCATTGTGTCCATGCAATTGCATCATGTGCTCAAATTGCATGAGATACTTATTGAGGTTGGTAGAGCCGTCATACCTCGACAAACCTATTGGGACTTTGGCATCAATGGCGATGCGCTCATCGATGATGTCCTAAATAAAAGGGGACCCTCTTTTTTGATGAGATCTCTGAGGAGCATCCAAGTTTGGCACTCTGTCCATATTTCTCCTCAAAATCTCATTGAGACACCTGTTTAGTTGCTGGACTTGATGGGATACTTTTTTCTATTTGTCCTGATCTACCTGGGTGGCATTTCGATCAAGACCTAATCTAACACGCTTGGCTCTATTACTATGGGGCTCGAATGGGCAGAGGCACAAGGTCTGTAGACTTTTCTCTTTCTTTGTGGTAGTCACGCCTAGAGCGTTCGACGCTATTGCGCTGTATGGCTTGATTAGGTCAAATGTGATCTATCGAGTTTGCTATCTCCTCTCGTATTTTTAGTCATCTCCTTTCTTCCTGTGGGCGTCTGCGACTGACCTCGCACCTGGCAAGCGGCAACCTAGATTCTCTACGGCTGCGGCTGTTCTCAGAAGACCTATTCTCCAGTGGGGGTTGTTGTGCATAATTGGGCTGATATTTGAGCTGAAATATGCTCACTTATCAGATGTATTAATTGGGGGCATAGTGAGTATCGTGACCTGCTTTTGAGGGGCACTGGTGCCTGGAGTGTATGTACCTTGTTGGGGGTTAGGGGAAGACAGAGAAATGAATCTTCTATTCTCTTCCCTTCTAGATGCTGCTCTACGTGTGTTTATCATTTTTTTGCTGCAATCTTAATAGTTCCCACAGACAGCACCATAACTAATATGATTAAAAGTCGCTTATAGTGAAAACGGTAGTGTTTGGAATGAATTCAACCAAGAAGGTCAAGTATTCAAAACTATATTCCTCTCGAGGTCTGAGATCTGCAACCACAACACATATTAGACTAGATGAGGTGCCCCCAACTAAGGCACTCCGACACTTAAGTTAGTTCTAGTCAAGATATAGTAATTGAATAAAATACTGAGAGTATAGAAGGTTTATGATGTATTTAGCATTACCTTGAGCGTAGTTGAGTATAAAGTATTTACAGCTTACTCCAGGCATGATTTGACCATGGTGCCCTTATCAGGTGTATTGACTTTTGTCTTTTCCAAGGGGTTGATGGTCATTCCATGTCCAGATCCCGATACTATTTCAGATGGCTGAATTTCCTATTTTTCAGGGTGAATAGTACCTTTGGAGGCACCTCTTTGCCAAAGGTGGTGGCAGGGTTGGCAGAGTTGGTGGCAGGATTGGTGACAGTGACAATACCAATTGTCATGCGTCATTAATGTGGAAGCATGCTGCATGTTAGACTAATAAATACGATGGAGATCTGAGTCAATGCCGGAGTAGGTCTTAAGGTCGATACATGTCGACCAGACTTGATTGTTAGAATATCTGGAGTAGTCTTGAGGTCGATGTGGGTTGACTGTGGACCCTGCCAAGTAAGGTCGATACAAGTCGATCAAACAGACATGATGTTAGGCCTCCTAGGCTATCCCACTTGATGTTGGACCTACTGGATTATCCCATATCAATATTAATCATAGAATAAACTATATCAATATTATTCATTTTCCAACTTCATTCCATTCCTAAAGTCATTGCATTCCCACATAAGTTTATTTCTATATATCAATCACCACCATAATAGTATAGATTTCAAAATTCTATCTTAGATGAACAAATAAAATATCAAATGCCATTTCTCCTCGAATCATATCCCATTCTTTTTATAAGCGAGGAAAAAACAAAATAAGAAGATAATTCACAACTATCTTCACTATTCCACCACCACCACTACCTCCAACACTAGATCCACCACAAGAGGTTGGTGCTCGTCATTAGGGGTGTTCATTGGGTAAAAGCCGTACTAAATCAAAAATCTGGTACACCACATTAACGAACCAAATTATTTGGTTCCATTCAATTTCGGTTTGGTGAAAAAATGAAATACCAAAGTTTATAACTTTTAAGCAAAAGGAAAAAACAAAACAAAAAAATAAAAAAATAGCATAACCTTAAGAAATAGTTTAATACCACAAACAAATTTGTAAGTTATTGATTTGTAGTTATAATACAATAAAATAACAAATCCATATTTATATTTCAAAAGCAAAAGTCCAAAAGAAAAACAATTTCTAATTGGTAATTGATGAAGATTGGATAATAGAGAAAAGAAGTAGAAGCACATAATTTGGGAGAAATAGCAAATTGGGGAGAAGAAACCCTTGGCCCTGAATGATGGGTTCAACTTTGAAAAAAGCACGTATATTGTGTTTAGTTTTTTTTTTAAAAAAAGTGTGTTGTTGGCTACAGGGTTTAGTATTAAGTTAAGTACATAAAATTAATAAAATATTAGTAATCTAGGCACATTTAATGCGTGTGCTAATATTTTTATAGTTTGAAGTAAATAAAATATTTATTTTTTTAATTATTCAATTTAGTTACTTGAACTTTTAGAATCAATCAAAATATAAAGTTAAGATAGAGTAAAATAATTGAAGGAAAAAATAAAAAAATGATAATTGGAAAGGAAAAAAAGTTATAAAGAGAAAGGAGAAAAGAAAAACTACCTTATCATTATTTTATAAAGTTGGATTATCTTTGTCAATTTATTTAAAACATACTACTAAGGTGTTGGTTCTTTATATATAATATAGATAAATTATATATATATTTTTAAAAAAATTTGGTAATTTGGTTTGGTAAACTGATACAAAAAACTGAAACCAAATTGAATACCAATTTTTTTAAAAGAATTAACCAAATACCAAATTGAATTTTTTGGTTTGGTATTCAATAGGGGTGTAAGTTAAGTCAAGTTGACTTGCAAGCCAACTCAGTTCGATCTAAAAAAGCCTAGCTTGAGTTTGAAACTATTTGAGTTTGAACCAAGCTTATTGAGCTCGAAGTAATTTGAGTTTGAGTTTGGAATTGAGTCAAGTTTGAGCTTTAAGATAGTAGCTCAAAGGCTCGCAAGCCAGTTCACGAGCCCTCGTATTTTTTAAAATAATATCTATAGATATATATATATATATTAAATAATATATACAAATAATAATTCAAAGAATGTGCGCCACATATTGAGGTAATTGTCATAACATAATTCGATTATTCACTTATATATTACTTATTAATAAATAATAATTTATAAGATATTGATTTATAATTTGTAAAATACTAAAAATAAATTGCATAATATATTTTAAAAATATAAATTTTCTAATTCAAATAAATTTATAAAAATATATAATTATATAATAAAATTTTATTGTATAGTTGTTATATATAATTACTGCAAGGGACGGACTTGACCACAACCCTTTCTCAACCTCGCCTAGTGTGTGGATCCAATTCCCTCAAACTGCTACTATAGCTTTACAATAGAGAAGGGATTTCGAGCTCCTTCCTGATGGTGATTTTAGCAAATGGGTATGAGATTTTAGTACTTGTGGATGACGTCATTTGTGCCATTTTCACCAAATAGTTCCTCTCAAAATCACACTGAAGAAAATGAGGACGAAACACTCTAGTTCTGCCATTTTAGTGATTTGTGGAGGAATTTTTTCTAAACTTCCGATAAATCGACTATCTTTACCATTACCTCTCTAAATTATGACCTATTTCTTCTTTCCTGCTTGACTTTTCTTAATGTTAGTCACCATATGAGGTATTTTCTACCAAACCTAAAATTAGATTTTACTATTTTAGACGTATATGTGAGCCAGATGATGCTATTGCTTTGTTTCATGGAATGGTAAGAATGAGACCGTGTCTTTCTATTGTTGATTATACAAAATTATTAAGTGTTGTTGTCAAAATGAAACAATACTCTATTGCCCTCTCTTTATTCGACAAAAATGCTTGAATGGGATGCTCTTGTAAATGACTACACCTTGAATATGGCCATCAATTGCTATTGCCTACTGAATGGAGTTAATTTTGGGTTTTCAATCTTAAGCAGCATCTTCAAGCATGGCTACGAACCTACTGTCACCCCCTTTAACTCTCTCATCAAATGTTTTTCTTAGAAGATAAGGTAGCAGAGATGAAAAAATTGTTTAAGAAGTTGTTGAGAGAGAAAATAAGTGAACCTAATGAAATTATGATTCTTTTTGTGATAAATGAACTGTGCAAAGCTAGGCTCCCTCTCACAACCCATGATTTGCTGGGTTAATTGGAGAAAAGAAGCTGCAGACCTAATGTTTGTGCTTTATAATGTAATAATTGATAACCTTTGTGAAGATAGAATGGTTGATAATGCTCTCCAAATTGACTGAGAAAGGTATTTCACCTAATGTTGTAACATATAATTCAATGTGAAGTGGCTGAAAGCTACTTATAGAGAAAGGGGGTTGTGTTTTCAGATGAATTAATCAGGGAGGTTAAGTACTCAAAGTTGTATATATCTTAGGGCTTGAGATCTGCAACCACAACACACGTTAAACTAATTGAAGCACCCCCGACTAAGGCACTCCGACGTTCAAGTTAGTTCTGGTCGAGATATGAAGATCGAACATAATATAGAATGTGTATAAGGCTTATAGCACGTATTGGGCATTACCTTGAGCATAGTTGAGTCTGAAATATTTATAGCTTTCTCTAGGTGTGATTTGACAATGGTACCCTTATTAGGTGTACTGGATTTTGTCTTTGCCAGGGGGTTGGTGGTCATTCCATGTCCAGATCCTGATATTATTTTAGATGACTAAATCTCTTATTTTCCTGGATAAACAGTACCTTCGGAGGTGCCTCTCTGCTAAAGGTGGTGGCAGGGTTGGCAGAGTTGGTGGTAGCAGCTGTATCGGTTGTCACGCGTCATTAATGAGGAGACACGCAGCTTGTCAGACTAATAAATGCAATAGAGATTTGGTCGACCAGACTTGACTATTGAAACTTTTGGAGTGGCCATGAGGTCGATGAGGGTCGACCATGGACTCTACCAAGTGAGATCGATACCGGTCGACCAAACAAACTTGATGTTGGACCTCCTGGGATGTCTCACTTGATGTTGGGTTTGTTGGATCTATTAGGTTATCTCATATCATAATAATTAAGGGCTTATGCAATTTTAGTAGATGGAAAGAGGTGAAAGATTTATTAAATGAGATGGTGATACACAAGGTCTCTCCAAATGTGGCTATACTTACCATATTAGTGGATGCTTATTGTAATGAAGGGATGGTGATAGAGGTTGAGGATGTTTTGAAAATTATGATGCAATTAGATGTTCATCTCAATATTATCACTTATGATGCCCTAGTAGATGGATATTGTTTGCAAGGACAAATGGATGAAACCAGAAAAGTGTTTGATTCAATAGTGGATTTAGGCCTCAAGCCTTCTATTTTGAGCTATAATGCTTTGATGAATGGGTATTGCAAAAAGGGAAATGTGGATGAAGCTTGGCATTTTTTTCTTAAAATTCCTAGTAAATGGTTAGAGTACTCAATGGCTACTTATAACACCATTTTATAAGGATTATTTCGTGACTATAGATTTGCTGATAGCTTAAAGCTTTTCAATGAAATGTAAGCTCAGCAATTATCTCTTGACTCGCAAACCTATAATATAATGTTAGATGACTTATGTAGAACTCTGTATATTGCTGAAGCATTTTCATTTTTAAGGATGATAGAAGACAAAGGTGTGAGTCCCAACGTAGTAACTTATTCTATCCTTATTGATGGATTCTGCAAAGATAGACAAATTGACATAGCAAGAAATCTCTTGAACAAACTTCCTTCTAAAGGCTTGCAGCCTGATATTAGAAGTTTTACCATCCTTATTAGTGCACTTTGTCAAGAAAGGCTAATCTAGGAGGCTAAGCATTTGCTAATGGAAATGGAAAAAAGTGGTTGCTTACCTAATAGTGTGACATATAATGTCTTTATGCAAGGTTTGCTTAGAATGAACGAGTGTGACGAGGCCATCCTACTTTTGGAAGAAATGAACAAAAGGGGATTCTTGTTGGATTCAACTATTTTTTCCTTGTTATTTGATAATTTACAACTAAAATGTCAAGATGAAGTTCTTGATAAGATGCAGAACTTTTTGCCAAAGAATAAATAGTCGATTTCTGGCAGCCAAACCAAAGTTTTGAGCAAGGTTCTTTTCCTTTCCACCTAGTTGCATTTGGCTATATATATTTACTAATTTTTTATTTATAGTTTCGGATACCAGGTTGTGTTCGTGTGTGCTTCTTACTACTCTAAAAGGTTTTTATACTTGACTATTTGCATTAATTATTGCCATATTAATGCGCCTTTTATGTGTAACCTATTCCATTAGATTAACATTTAAATATGTGACTTAGAGCACCGTAATGGTCTTAACAAATGTTGATTGCTTTGGTTCCATGCAGTAAAGATCTCTCTAAATCAGATGAGGCAGAAGACTGTTGGTTGTCATAGGTTTGTCCCTTACTAGCTACTATGCAACACTTAGCCCCTTTCCTCATAGTGCTATGTGTGCTAAGTGAGTTAGCCAAGCGTTTAGAACAAAAGAGACCTGAGAAAAACTCAAGAAGGCTTTATATTGCTTAGTTTGTACTTTGTTTACACGTTGTTCTCTACTTGGTTCTTTTTACTTTATTATTCTTCTTACTTCTTCCTTCTTTCTTCTACTGGGATCGCTACAAATGATCTCTTAGCCTATTTATTCTACTCTTCTCCTGAATGGACGGTGGAGATCGTTTCAATCTTGCGATCCTAATTATATCTCTTGAAATTTCCTAAGACCAAAATCTTCCAAAAACTACTCTAGAGTTTTCCAAAAACCTGCACTAGAACTTTCTAGACAAGTTCTACAATTTTCTACACATACGTACAAGTTAATTTTGCTGTGGTTAATTTTGCATAGTACCAGTTACAAGGAAATAGATTTTTCAAATAAACCCAAATAAGATTTTAATTGGATACATGAGTTTATGATGCAATTTCCACATTTACACTATGTTTGGTTTAAGAATTTTGATAAGGAAAAGAAAATATTTGGGAAAAGGAAAAGAAAACAAAGAAGTATAAAATCTCAAATTTATTTGGTTGTTAAAGAAAACAACAATAAAGGAATGAGAAAACGAGGAGTGAAGGAAGTGTAGGAGAATAAGAGAGAGTACTTAAATATGAGGAAAATTCATTTTCCTTACCAGTTTGTGAGGAAAATTTATTTTCCTCAAATACAATATATTTTTCCTAAAATTTTCCCTTCTTTGATTGTCTTTAGTATTTTCCTTACGAATCAAATAACCAAAGATATTTTCGTTAGTGTTTTCTTTTCTTTTCCTTACCAAAATCCATGAACCAAACATAGTGTTACTCAATATGTTGAGAATGTGAAGACCTTTGCATTCTCTTCTTGAATTCAATGACTTAGTGAACCTTTTACTTTGTGATTTTGAATTCAATGACTTGGTGAGAGTTATAGTCAAGGGTGTGTAAACAAACATAATGGAGTCAAAAGCTTGTTTAAGCTTTTATCTAGTTGTAAAAGTTACCTTTTTAAGTTTGATTTGGTTGTTGCTTTGAACAAGTTTTAAATTCTAATCGAGTCTAATAGTTTATTTTTTTAATATATATTTTGTAATTCTTTTAACAAGTTGAGTTGAAACTCTACCATATTTTATTGAAGGAAAAAATGTGTTTAAACTATATGCATTATGTTTAACAAATAAAGTTGAAATGATTTTATAGGAATCAATTCTAAACTTAAATGTTGTTATGATAAAAAATTTCTCGTATAATATTGATGAGATTGAAAGTTGTTTATAGTGAATGGGTACTATTTGGGATAAATTCGACCAGAGAGGTTGAGTAATCTAATTGATGTTCTTTTTGAGGTCTGAGATCTGCAACAGTAACACATGTTAACTAACTGAGGTGCCCCTAGCTAAGGCACTCCGATGCTCAAATCAGTTCTAGTCAAAATATGATAATCAAACAAAATATTAAGAGCTTATAGTATATTTGATATTACCTGGAGCGTGGCTGGCTATGAGGTATTTATAGCATTTTTTTTATGTGTGATTTATCGAAGAAACCCCTATCAAATGCATTGGGCTTTAGTTCTTGCCAGGGGATTCATGGTCATTTGAGATCTTGGCACTGTTTCAGGTGCCATCATCTCCTATTTCAAGGGTGAACAACACCTCTAATAAGCGCCTCTCTTTCAAAAATGGTGGCAAGGTTGGTGGTAACGAATGTACCGACTGTCACGCGCCATTAATGTGGAGGTATACTGCATGTTAAAGTAATAAATGCGGCATGAATTTAAGTCAGCGCCAGGGGCAGTCATGAGGTCGATATCAATTGAACAAACCTTGCTGGTCAATTATGGAGATGGTAGAATGTGCTAAAATAGATTAAGCTTCCTGTTGAGTGCGGTTGGTAACAGTATACTCGATCAGATAATTATTGTCAAATGGCTTAGCTTAGAATTGATGTTGGGCATGTTGGCCTAAATAGACCTATTGGGCTATCCTATATCATGAGTCCCCTCCACTCGCGATCCTGATCAAGCTTATTGACGAGCAGGAGCAGGGAGTACTTAAGTAGTTATAACGGTTATCCATATTTGATTGGGATTTTTGAATTCTCGACTAGGGTTTGTGGTGGTTTCACTACATTTAATGCATCGATTACTTTATAGAATACGAAGCGTATGGAGACAGGGTGTAATTATAACTAATGCTTGGGTTCCCACGCATAAACACCTGTAAATAATAGGGATATATGTCTTCATTTACACTTTTGTTGAATCTATATTTGGTCGAATCCCTACCTTTACAGTTTTCCGACTTTTGTGCACTTAAAGCTTGCAAGATATTCACTATAAGTTACTCTACCCATTTGTTCTTTTCTCTCTTTTCTTTTGCGAAACAATATCTACCAATTCTGATAGCGAGGACACTGGGTCCGAGAGTATGGCCTATCAGAGGGAGAATGGGGGTGGAAGTACATCTAAAACCTCTCACGATAGTGAGTTAGGTAGTTCATTAAGTGATAGCTCAAGTTTAAGCAGTTCCAGTAGCTCGAGCAATGTGAGGGTTGTTTCTGAGGATAATGTTAGCTCGAGTGATGTTCCTAAAACTCGGGGTTGACTGTTTACATTGGACCATTATATAGAAATAGCCCATACTAACCTGATACAAATTAGGGTAATGTACCATATCCCCGAGGAGTATGAACTGTTAGTGCCAGGAGCTTGGGGTAGAATGCATCGACCTCCCCAGGGGTGTATAATGGTGTTTGAGGAAAGGTTAAGATGTAGCTTTAGGTTTCTCCTTGTGCAAGTCATAGTTGACCTCCTAGTGGGCCTGGAAGTTTGCATAACCTAACTGCTTCCCAATTATTTTGCCACACTGTACAGTTTTGTTGTGCTAATGCACTTGTATAATCAACCCGCCTCATTTGCCAACTTTTCAAATTTATTTCATTTACCCATGTCATGGAAGTTGGGTAGTACCGAAGAGTCTGGATTTTACTACTTGAGAGCTCAACCTCACCAAAATGTTTAGTATCCCCTACCTCTTCTTACTGTTAAGAGTGGAAAAAATATTTTTTCTATGTTCGGGGTCCAAGGGTTTTTACCATTTTGAGGGATTAGTGGAGGGGGCTTATGGAGATGCTTGGGAACTAGAAATTTAGTTAGCTTAACACGTTCATCAGGGATTTATTCAAATTTGGGCATATGGAGGCCTCATTTCTAACTGAAGAAAGGTGTCTGGTATTGGCAGGCTTATCGGCGGCCCAACTCAACCTATCTATGGGCAATTAACTAGGTAGGGATTCTTGTTGACCATTTTAATTTTAAGTGTTTCTGTCTGCTTGACTTTGATATTTGCTTGTTTTATTTATGTTTGTAAGTCGAGAAGAAGTAATGGCCCAAAGTCGAATTGAATCTCAAGCTAAAGTTTCAAGGAATAAGGAGTGCTATTGAGCTGCTGCTACTCGACGAGAAGGGGCTTCTATGGAACCAGTAGGTTCGACACAATCATCGTTAACTCTTTCGTCCCTGTAAATTGAACAGGTGCCAAAAACCCAATCTTTTTGTTGGGAGAAGCCTGTTCCTAGTAGCCCCACAGGTCGAGATAAAAGATGAATGGTCGAGTAAGCAGGCTCAGTGCTAAAAAGGGCTGTAGGGGACAAAGGAAAATAGAAAAGCTGCAACAAGTTATAACCTGTTCGAAAAACCCGACGATGGAGTATAATTCTAACTCCCATGGCTGTCTTTCCTTAGTTTGCCATCGACCAAGCCCAAGAAATAACGGACTCAACCTTTATCATTTAGGGAGGGATGACTGGTGGCAATGCGTTGAAGTGGCTGACGTCAAGGCTTTTCATAATCGACCAGCAAAAACTAATGAGCCTCAGTCAAGTTAGGGCTCTCCAAGCATTATTCTACCACTATAATATGGTAAGCCTGAGATCGATAATTTCTCATCGAATTTCTCTTTCATTATAGCATTATGGAGTAACATCCCTATGTTTTAGGTGGGACAACTAGGCTATAATATTTTCTACTAATTTGAGCTGGCCCTGGCAGATAGAAAAGATTTGTAAGGAGAAGGAGATATGGAAACCCTAAAGGTGCAACTCGAGTTCTCCCAACTCCAGGACAAGCAACTGAATAAAAAGGTGGCTGATCTACAGAAATAGTTCAACTCCAAAGATCTGCAATTGGTCCAGGCGGTCAAAGAGCAGAGTCGAATGGACTCTATAATAAAGAAGGCCTACTTAGACTTGCAGGTGAGCTTGACTTCTGGTCTCGCTCAAGGCCATACAGAAGCGACCAATGAAGTGAATGAGGCATTCAACTGCCATCTTTTGATGATGTGGTATGAGACAATCAAACAATTTATCCTTAGCTCTACTTTTTAGGATTTGAGCATGATCATGTCCCTTGACGATGCCCATGAAGCCTTCTATTGGGCTGTAAAGTAGCTCAAGCACCTAGGATATGCTTTTTTACCTGAAGAAGAGCAGGATAAGCCCTACATTGAATGAGAAACTGGAGCTTTATCCCAACCCTAAAGAGGGTGGAGTAGAGCAGGCCCCGGAGACAGAAGCTATGACTATTGAATCGGATAAGCCCCTGACTGAAACTCAGAAGAAGAAATTCAAGGTTGACGCAAGGTTAGAATAGTTGGTTAAGAAATTCATGTTCATTGAGGACCTTGTGGTGCAGTTGAGGGAGGAAGAGGTCAATGTGGCGCAGTACGTGCTTCGCTCGACCAACTTCATGAGCGATGTCACAGGGACTGTCGAACCACCTCGAGCTGTTTCACCCCTTGCGTATGCGATGCTAAAGTCAGACTTCGAATGGCTTGAAAGCGATTAGGCAGGGATGAACTAAAATTAAATTGGCCTTTCTAAAATTTTTTTCTTCAATGTAATAATGATCAACTGGTTGATGAATAAAGACTACTTTTCATTTCTATCTTGTTGCGTTAAAGATAGCTATTGAATCTCGTCATATTCAATTCTACTGTCGTAATAATGTGGAGAATCCTGATAAAACATTTGGTTATCACCATCATAAAATACTATTATCAACTTTGTCGACTCTGATTAATGTTGTTTGTTATGCAGTAATTTGTTTGCGTAAATGCGCCATTGATTTTTAATACTTCTTGGTCGACTACTAGGTTGACTACTGGATTAGGTGGATAATTGTTCGAAATTATCTTTTTTGTCAACTATAGGGTCGACACAAGTCCATTAGCTTCAACGCTATTTATCTGTCGACTATGAGAACAACAAAAATGCACATTACTGCTTGGAGCTGCTTATTCATCAACTATGGGGTTGACTAAAGTTTTGGCAGCATGAAGACGCTTAAATGGTAACGAGGGGCTACTTATTCATCGACTACAGGGCCGACTTGAGTCTTAGTTGCATGAAGCCACTTGAGTAGCAGCGAAGGGCTACTTATTCATCGACTATGAGGTCGATTGGGGTCTTGGCAACATAAAGACGCTTGAGTCGTAATGAGGAGCTATTTATTTATCAACTACGGGGTCAACTTGGGTCATGGCGGCATGAAGCTGCTTAACTATAACAATGCCTACAAATTGAATCAATATTGTTAGAATTTTATTCAAGCCAATGGACTTCAAAGATAAGTACAGCATATTTTCAAATGTAAAATTTCTTGAGGTTGATGACATTCCACAGGCGAGGGAGTTCATCTCCTTGCATATTGGCTAGTTTATAGACATTGTGCTTTGATACTTTAACAATAGTGTATGGTCCTTCCCATTTCGGGTCGAGCTTGCCAATATTCTTGGAGACTTCTACTTTCTTGAGGATGAGATCTCCAATTTTAAAATGGCGCAACTTGACCCCTTTATTGTAGTTCTCAGCCATCTTCAACCTGTAGCGTTGCATAGTGTTATAGACTTCTTGGCAACACTTTTCAATAGTTTTGAGGTCGAGTTTTCTCTCCAACGTATTTCTTAGTGGATGAAAATGAATGACTCAAGCTATGTGTTGGATTAGCTCTAAGGGGATGACTGCTTTAGACCTATAAACTAGACTGTAAAGGGTATATGACCAGTAATTGTTTGAGGAGTTATCCTGTATGCCCATAACACGCCGGGTAGGTCATTTGCCCAGTTTAAGCCAGTATCCTATATCCTAGCTTTTAGATGGTCGAGGATTGTTCTGTTGGTTACCTCCGTCTAACCATTAGATTGAGGATTGCTCACTGAAGTGAAGTGTTGTGCGATCCCCAAGGCGTTGCACCAACCTCTAGTGCTCTTGCTCTAGAATTGAGTGTTATTGTCTGAAATAAGGATTTTGGACATGCCAAAATAGCAGATGATATTTTTTCATATGAAACTCTTGATGGTTAAACTCTTGATGGTTGCATCTATTTTCTTATGAATACCCTTAGCCTCGACCCATTTAGTAAAATACTCAACCGCGACAATTATGAATTTCCGCTTCCCCATTGATCTTGGCAATGAGCCCAAAATATCAATTCTCCACTAATGAAATGACCAAGAAATTTGGACATTGACCATTGGCACTGATTATTTTGTGGGCCAACGATCTTTCTCTAGAATAGTTACCACACATACCTACATGAATGTCCTGTAATACCTCTAGAGCCTGATCATGGTCCAGGCACCTCAAGGGTGGTCTAGAGATTAACCTTTTGTAGAACTGACCATGCTCATCGAGTGCAAATTTTAAGGCTTGACCTCGAAGGTATCAAGCCTCATTCTTGTCCTCAGGGACAGTGCCTTGGCTTAGCTATAGTTTTATTAGGACTTACCAACAAGCTGTCATCTCTTCAATAATCGTTATCAAATTTTCCCCATAGGGACTAATTGATGGTTTATCAAAGACTAAAAATGTGATCTTTCTATTCCTCATCCCACTGATGGAGCTGGCAAACTTTGAGAGAGCATCTGTCTGCTTATTCTCAGATCGAGGAACCTGATTAAGAGTGAACTTTTTGAATGAATGTTACAACTTTTTTACTTCAGCCAAGTACCAGCTCATCATCAGGTCCTTAGCTTTGAAATTTTTGTTGACCTGTTTGGCTACTAAATGGGAGTCTGTAATTGTGACCAAGTGTTCGATGCCCCGTTCAAGTGCTATTCTCATCCCCGCAAGAAGGGCCTTGTATTCTGCCTCATTGTTTGTGACTGCATAGTTCAATTTTATTGCAAAGTTGTATTCTTCTACATCTGGGGAGCAGAGAGAAACCCCTATTCTTCCATCGGATATGGTTGATGATCCATCGACATACAGGGTCCAAATAAGAGGGGCTTCGAAATGCTTTTCGGGCAGATTGACTCATTTGGCAATAAAGTTAGCCAAGACCTATGCTTTGATGGTTGTTCGAGGCTAAAAAATAATATCAAATTCTCCCAATTCGATTACCCATTTGGTCAACCTTCTAGATTTAACTAGTTTTGTCAATACTTGCTTTGACGGTTGGTTGGTCAGCACTATAACAGAATGAGACTGGTAATATGGTTGCAATTTTTGAGCCACACTTACTAATGCTAAGGTAAATTTCTCGATCTCCAAATAATTATGCTCCGGTCTATGGAGTAACTTGTTGTAATAGTAGATTGATCGATGGCAGCCATCTCAGGTCGAGATCAATACTGTGCTAATCGATGCAGCGAAGACCGCCAAATATACCTGGAGTACCTCTCCTAGTTCAGGTTTTGCCAACATGGGGGGTGAGGCTAAATACTATTTTAGCTCGACCAGCGCCTAATCACACTGCTCAATCTATTGGAAGCTCGATTTTTTGGCATTTTTGAGAATTTTGAAAAAGGATAAACTCTTATCGATCAATCTTGCAATGAGCCTCCCTAAGGCTATAATCATTCCAACCAACTTCTGAACATTTTAAACTATTCTCGGAGGGGTGACGTCGAGAACTGCTTGAATTTTCTGTGGATTGGCCTCAATACCTCTTTAGCTGACCATGTAGCCCAAAAATTTTCCTCCACCGACCCCAAATATATACTTATTTGGGTTCAACTTTAAACCAAAGGCTCTTAATATTGCAAAAGTATGATTGAGGTTGAGCTAGTGGTACTGAGCTTTTTTCTGTTTTTAAAATCATGTCATCAATGTAAACCTCCATGGATTTCTCAATTTCATCTTTGAACATAAAGTTGACGAGCCATTACTAAGTTGCTCCGACATTTTTCAATCTAAAAGGCATGACCAGGAAGTAGTATAGCCCATTAGGAACAATAAAGGAAATTTTATCCCTATCCTTGGGGGCCATAAAAA
>JACGDI010005637.1:553292-602280 GCA_014898725.1 Jacaranda copaia | reverse complement strand
AAGAGACATTTTATAATAATAATAATGTATGCCTATAATTATATTCTAAAATTAATTTTGAAACTAGTAATAATTCAACCAACAAAATATTATGTCATTGATAAAATATCTAGTGTGCAAATATACAAGAGTTTAATATCAAAGGTGTAATAAATCAAAATATTAAATACGTTGTCAAAATGTAAAATGTAACTCATCATTAACGGCGGCAATAGTTCGTGCCACCCATCACAGTCTACGATTAGACCTGCGTATGGCTTCAATTTGATTGTAAACAAGTCAAATCAAGCTTTAAAGAATAGTTTTTTTTTAAATTAATTAATTAATTAAATTTAGACTCTTTTAAAACTCACAAAGTCTAACGAAATGCTCATTTATCCATTTTTATATAAATTAAAACAATTATATCTATAATATAATTAACAAGTTAATATAAAATAACTATTATTATTTTTTAATTTTTCAATTCTTCAAGCGATTAGCTAGACCAATTAAAGCTAATATTAAGTTAAAACTATTAAAGGTCTAGAATATTTTTTGGGTTGAAAATTTAGTAGGAATAATAATGTGGTGTATTAAAACTAAAACCCTAACTCAACTAGTCCTAAATAAGATAAATTTAGGGCGGAGTATGGATTTTACCAAACCACCCCAATCCATGTTCCATGTACAATATTCATAATAATATATATACACACACACATTACATATATAGAATATGTAGCTAGGGTGGTACAAATGTGGTATTAGAGCCTAGGTTTAACGATCACCGAGGTAAATGACTATTAGTAGGACTTGTGTTGAGTCAGTGAGATAGAAAGTTAGTTAAGATATAAATTCTTGGGTATAGTGTTCAATACTAGGAGGTAGGAGATTATACCTGGGACAACCAACTAGTTTGTAATCTTCATTTTCGAAAATCGAGCATTAGACTTTAGATTGAGAATAGAACTTTGGGTACCTTTTGTGTGATTGAAAACCTTTATATGATTAAGAAAGTTGGAAATGAACTTAACTAGTATGGTTTTAATGAAATAAACTTATACATTGCAGGATGACAGGAGAACATAGAGAACGAAAGGAACTTATGAAAGATGAAGCCAAGGAATCTCTAAAGGAAACAATTATGAGGAGCAGCTTTATGACTTGAATGAATCATTGACGGAAAGGCGAGAGGAGAAATGCCATTTAGGGACAATGGTTTAGATCTGAAGTGACACTATAGGTAGGCTTATGGAAGAAATAAAGTAGGAAAGTGAAAAGGGTAAGATTAGCTTAAGGTAGATGGAGAGACTTGGCATAGTATGAGCCCAAATGGAGGAAACCTTTGGGACTTTAGAGACGGATCACCAAAAGATTGTCACCATGACCCAAATGATTATGGATGAAGTCAGAATGATGTTGACACACTATGGGAGTGCCACAGATCAAATCATTGGAGTTGGTCTAGCATCTAAAGCTACACCCTCAGGAGTTTATCCCTCCTTAGAGCCTAGGAAAACACAGGGTATCCATTTCAAGAAAGTACCAAAAGGGAACCTTATGGGAGGCCCTAAAGGGAACCCTGAGGAGCCAGCAGAGGAGGACCCTACATAGGAGCCCTCAATTAACGTACGATAGGGAAGTCACATGGAAAATGAGTTTTGGAATTTGAAGAGGATAGTGATGATATGGATATGGAGTTAAATGGGGAAGAGTAGATAGATGAGCATAAGGATGAGAATATAGAGTTTGACATTACTAATGTAAAATACTAGAGTTAGAGGCTCATGTACGTGTGAATATTCCTGAAAATATGTATGTGTACTTTAGTAATAGCTTTTAGCTGTTACATTAGATTGTAATAGGCTAAGGTTAATCAGATTAATAGGGCAAGCCCTAACCTAAGCTTTGTTATCTTGTTCCACGATTGGGTGAATAGTTAGTTTAATTAATTTTGTGATTTTAACTTTGTATATATTGCTGCAAACAATCATTCATGCTAACTTGGAATGATAATGAAAGATTTTATGTGATTTTCAAGTGATTAAACTTTTGTTATAATGAACTTTACTTAAATCTATTAAATACTTCGTATGCAAATTTAAGGCATTAGAAAGAATTGATGATAACCTTAGATATCATTGCACAATCTTGATAATTTTTAGGATGAGAAATACTTTAGATTTAAAATAATTTATAGAAAAAAATGGCATCATATGAAAGTTCTCAAATACCTAATCAGGCTCGAGTGGCACAATGTAAAAGGCTGCTCGTTAAACGGGCTAATGTGCAAAATGTCCCTAAGTAGAGAGTACCCGCTTTACAACCACCACTGTAGGAAAAAGAAGTTTCATAGGCCCTTCGAGTTGATCAACCAGCAGACTCTATGTTCCAAATGTGGCAACAACTTATGCAATTCTGCCAGCAATAGGGACATGGTGATAGGGTATAAAATATTCAATTGCTTACTAAAGATTGGGCATTTAAGTGGTTTCTTCGCTTTTAGTCCCCCAAAATTCCTAGGGGAATCATACAACAGAAAAAGTCAAAGTATAGATTAAGAACTTAGAGAAGATATTTGGAATCTTGCATTACCCAAATGAATAGATAATCCAATATGCTACATTTCTGTTAGAAGGTCCTGCACAGAACTGATGAAAGATGATAGATCACATGTGGACCGTGGAAGGGATTCAATGGACTTGGGAAAGCTTTACTCTAAAGTTCATGGAAAAATATGTACCATTGGTGGCCAAGCATGCAAGGGAGAGGGAAATTATGGATTTGATAAAAGGACCACCTATTAGTAAGTACAAGTCCACATTCAAACGACTGATTTAGTATGCACCCTGCGTACTTGCAGATGAAGAGCGATGGATCCATAAATTTGTTAAAGGAGTACAGCAGAAACTTAGAGAAGCCCTTTTCACATATGACCTACGAAGCTTTAACTATGTTGTGAGTTAGGCACTACAAGTAGAGTAAGAACTATGGGAAATTCAAATAAATGAAGATAAAGGGCAAAAAAGAAGAATGGCCCCTAGTGGAAAAAATAACGCTAAAAAGAAATAGCCAAACTTACATATTGAGGGTGCCAGTCAGTGAACTTATCCGGCTAGTAGGACCACAGATTTGGCTCAAGGGGCGGTACAGAAGAAATATAGATTTTGTGGGAGACCAGGCCACAAAGAATTTGAATGTTGGAGAAAATAGGGCAAATGTTTGAGTAGTGGTAGCAATCAATACTTTATCAAAGACTGCCTCAACAAAATAAAGCCAACACCTATAGGGAAATGAAAACAAGTGACCGAGACTAGTGGGAAATCAAAGGTCTAAGCCCATGCATATGCCCTAATAGGAGAAGATGTGCCAAACCTTAATGAAGTAGTTAAATATATGGTTTCTATTTATGAAATTAACAATAATGCTTTATATGATCCTAGAGCTACTTATTCCTTTATATCTATATCTTTCTCCCATAAATTTAAAATACAACTTGAAATCATGGCCTCTCAAATAGAAGTATAGACACCTTTAGGGTAGGGTTGATAGCTGACACTATGTACTGGGCATGCCTAGTTAGGATTGGGGATAAGGAATATCCAACCAATCTTATATAAATGCCCATTCAGGAATGTAATTTAATACTTAGAATAGATTAGCTATACTGGCATTAGGCACAAGTGAATTGCTACACTAAATGTATCACTCTTGGAGATGAGGTACTAATATTGACATGTCATCCCATAGATATGAATTACTCGATACATATTATATCCATTGTGGAGGTTAGAAAAATTTTGAGGGAAGGAGGATAAGGATTCTTGGCATACCTTATCAATAAACCTTGGGACACGGCTAGATTAGAGAATGTGGAGATAGTAGTTGATTACCCATATGTATTTCCAAAGGAACTAAATTCATTACCACCTGACTAAGAGATAGACTTTTTTATTCACACTCTTCCTAAAGCCATGCCTTTTTTCCAAAACTCCATATCAAATAGTGCATGTATGATTGAAGGAGCTGAAAAATCAACTCCATGAACTATTGGAGAAAAAAATTAAAAGACCTGACACTTCTCCATGAAGAGCTCCGATGTTGTTCGTTAAGAAGAAAGATGGATCCTTGAGAATTTGCATAGACTATTGGGAGCTGAATAAAGTCATTATTAGGAACAAATACCCCTTGCCACATGTGGAGGGGTTGTTTGACCTTCTACAAGGATCTACGACCGTCTTGAAATTGGGTTTGAGACGAGGGTACTATCAATTAAAAGTTAAGGAGTAAGATATACCAAAGATCGCATTCAATTCCCGATACAGTCATTTTGAGTTTGTAGTAATACCATTTGATTTGACCAATGCCTCAGTAGCATCATGGATTTGATCCATCGAATTTTTTACCCATATTTGGACCAGCTTGTAGTAATATTCATAAATGATATCTGGTGTTTTCAAGAACCAGATAGGAGCATGTGAAGCCCTTACATATGGTTTTAAGAACATTAAAAGAGCACAAGCTGTAAACAAAGTTTAGCAAATGTGAATTCTAATTAGAAAAAATGGCTTTCTTGGAACACATCATATCCTAGGATGGGGTAGAGGTTGACCCCTGTAAGATAGAGGTGATAGTCACCTGGAGAAAACCTGAAAACATAACAAAAGTTTGCAACTTTTTTGGACTTACTGTTAACTTAAAAAAATCAACCGTTTGATTGGAATGAGGTGAGTGAGAAGAGTTCCAAGAATTGAAGGGTAGATTGACATTAACTCTTAACCCTTCCTAAAGGATTAGAAGGTTTTGTTGTTTTATACAGACACCTCTAAGGAACGGTTTGGTTGTGTGCTAATGCAGAATAGATGAGTTATTGCAAATGCGTATAGGAAACTAAAACTTCATGAGAAGAATTACTCAACTCATGACCTAGAGCTAGCTGTAGTGATTTTTGTGTTGGCAAAATAGTGACATTGTCTTTATGGGGCCACTTTCAAAGTATACACTAATCATATGAGTCTTAAGTATTTACTCTCCCAAAAGTATCTGAACATGTAACAACAAAAATGGATGGAGTTTTTGAAAGATTACAATTTCTCTATTGTCTACCATCCAAGAAAGACAAATATAGTGGCAAATGCTTTGAGTCGAAAGACCTAAATGGCCCATATATTGGGGAAAAAAATATCAAAAAGTTTAGGGGCAGATACTGTGATAAGAATGAAACAACGAACTTAAATTGTAGGAGTAAATGTACAACCAAAGCTATACGATGAAATACGATGAGTCCATGCTAATGATAGTTAGATGTAGAAACAGAAAAAAGCTGTCGCGAGTCCTAGAGAGTCTGAATTTAGTACAAATAGTTAGGGCACTCTTTTATTCCATAGAAAAATATGTGTGCCTATTGAGATGAAAGAAAGACTTCTGGAAAAGGTGCACAAGGCAAGATATGCAATATATTCAAGAGGCACAAAGATGTATTGAGATATGAAAAAGTGGTTTTGGTTTAACGGAATGAAGAAAGATATTGCTGACTATGTGGAAAAATGCCTAACTTAGTGAAAATAGAGCATCAACGACCATCAGGTTTACTATAGCCATTTCTAATCCCTAATTGAAAATAGGAGCAGGTAACTATGGACTTTGTAATAGGTCTACCGACTGCTCGAGTAGGATATGACAATATATAGGTGATAATAGAGTGATTAACAAAGTCTGCACATTTTCTACCAATTGGGACACATTATAGGGTTGAAACATTGGCAGAGTTATATGTTAGGTAAATAGTTAGATTAGACAAATATCCTACTAGTATTATGTTAGATTGAGATCTACAACTCACCTTGAGACTTTGGACAAGTTTGCAGGAACACTTAGGAACAAGGTTACAATTCAGCTCTACTATTCATCCTCAGATAGATGGTCAGTTGGAAAGGATCATTTGGATATTGGAAGATATACTATGGGTTTGTACTTTGGATTTTGATGGGAGTTGGAATAAACACCTTCATCTGATAGAATTTGCTTACAATAATAGTTACTAGTCTACTATTCACATAGCCCCATACAAAGCATTGTATGGAAGAAAATGTTGATCTCTATTACATTGGGACCTTAAAGAGCACAAGAGTAACACTGATAAGTTCATGAGAATTTTTAGGCCGAAACTGATTCAAGAGACTATTAAGAAGGTTTAAATGATTAAGTAGAAAATGAAAGTGGCTCAAGACCGATAGAAGAGCAATGCAAAAAAGAGAAGAAATGACTTAGAATTTGAAATTAGTGACCAAGTGTTCCTCAAAGTATCTCTGAGAAAAGGAATTTGAAAAATTGGAAATGGCGGAATGCTTAGCCTAGGGGCAGACCACTAGTGGGTTTTGATGGGCTTAACTCAGAGAACAACCCAATGTCTTAAATTTTGTGAATGAACTAATGGTGAAGGAGAATCGAACACTGCGATGAGCGGCAGTGTTGGGTGACCTAGTTTGATTTTCCAACCAATTGAGTAGTGAATTGATGCCAAAGCATGAAAATAACTTGGGCATTTGATTGTTCGCATTAAGAGACATCGATTGGTGGTGGCTGTGTGTAACTCATGCAATGGTAGACAGTGGCAGCTTCACTGGTCTAAAGATAAAATCTTCATCTCATCACAATGATCACATGAGTGGTGTTATTTTGTGGTGATTGGGCCCCGAAAATAAGCTCTTTGGTAAAATTCATTTAGAATTGAGGTTGCGACCAATTGATTTATGTTGTTCTTGCTGCCTTATGTTTTCTTGTATTTTGAAACAATTTATAAAGAATATGATTTGGAATCAAGGTATTGGATATATTTGTAGTTACACTTAGCGCTAAGTGGGCCCGAATATATTAAAATAAGCTTAACCATGGTTAAAAGTCAAATTTTGTATAATGTTGCAAAAACCAAGTAGAACTCTTACATTCTAATTAAATGATTGATTTTGGACTTAGACTGTTGATTCATAAAATAATAACATAAAGAATAATTAGTGATTTGGGACAAATATATCCCTCATTAATATTATAGCGACATGCTATGATTAGTATATCATCGTTATGATATCTTTTGAACCGAGACCCTAAATATATTACTAATTGAAAACACTTGAATATTAAGACATAAATGGGTTAATTATTGTTTAAAAATTTTAATTCAAGTATTTTGAAATTTAGTACGTTTTATTGGAATAGATGACAAGAAGCCGGGATTTGCAACGCAGTAAGATGAGGATAGTACTTTCTATAGAAATTAAGGTAAGGGAAAAGCCTATCTTTCTTCTAGGAAATGAATGATCTTTCCTGATTTAACTCTCTCTATCTATTTATTGAATTCAATTACACTCATTTTGGTGTCCAAAACTTCTATTATGTTATCAATTTTCTATCCCATGTACCCTACAAATTTGCTAGCTTTCCCTATATGTGTTGATAATTCGGTCTTGCCAACCACCTTCATTTGGTACTCCTGGTTAAATCATTCTGCATGTTATTTATACAACCTTGCCGACCAATGTTCTTATAGATTGCACCATTTTTCGTTCAATATGTTATACATGCTTGTGGTAAGTTATTTTGAAATACATTTTATTGTTGGCATTATGTTTATGTCATGCATGGGGATGCCCTTGGGAAGTTTGTTACCCATATGGATGCCATGCAAAATTGGGCTTGGGATTAGGTCTGAAAAGACAACTAGGCAGTACAGACCAATGGCGGCTAGTCTTTTGGCTAGTACCCACTTACGATACTGACTTTTAGGTAGTTAGAGGTAGCTATTTGTGAGTGACAGGATCCAGCATGCACCCAGCCATGCCACATGTACGTTATGTGATGTCGAGCTGACCACTGAGAAATGGAGAGACAAAGATGTCATTATGATATGTTATGTTCTGATGTGTGCGAAATTGATATGTTCTGGGAATAATGAGGTTGGATTTGCCAACAATGTGTTGAATCTTATATGATCTCTATTATATAGTGTCTATTATGTTGTATCAATATGTCCTGTTATTGCTATTACCTGTCTTGCTACCTGAGTATCTATCTATCACGATTCAGTTATTTGCTTGTCTTAGTTTCAATTGTTACTTCTTAACTCCTTATCATACTCCCTCTTCACTAAGTCCTTAAGATTCACCCCTTCCGCTATTTCTTGTTCCTTTCCCAGATAGGATTTGATGGTAGTTTGAGGGCCCAAGGCTTGCCTAATTTGTGGATGTATTTGGTAATAGATTATGTGCCACGTATGCATATATCTATAATCTTAACTAAAATACACCTAATCGTAATACTTAAACTTTTGGATGCTTTGTAAATAGTTAAGTTTAACTTTGCCTTCAAATGTACCCATTTGCACACTTTGGTTTAGTCCTTTCAGCTTACTTTTGCAGCATCTTTTGAGGTTATTTAGGGACTTTGTCATTTTTTAGTTAACTTTTGAATTATAAGTTTAAACTAGTGACACCTTAGGTTAGGACTCACTCTTGGCTGGGGTGCTACACAACCCTCTCTCCTACCTTTTTGTACTACCAGCTTTGGCATGGCCATCATTAGTGGTTGCATCATTGCCATGGGTAGCCAACAACCAGGTTGCTTGCTGCCATGAACAACCATAGCAGAGGGTTGCCACTTCCATGGTGGTTGCTATGGCAGCAGTAGCCCATGGCTGGATTTGGTAGGTGCCTGATTTAGCTAATGGTGGGGGTAAGACAGGGACGAGGGTGGGGAATAGGTTATATGTGTATATATATACACTACATATATGTATATTATATGTTAATTATAAATACAAATATATATTATATAATAAAAACAATATTTATTAAATATGTATATATATTTAATTATTTTATAATTTATATATTTTTAATAATTTTAATGTATTTTTGCAATTTCATTATGTGAGGTTACTTTTGTCATTTCATAAAATTTCAAGGGCATTTTAGTTATTTTGTAATGTTATGGTCATTAAGTCTTTATGCATCCTCCCCCTTCTTTTATTTTTGCCTTTGTTTTCTAATATTTAGCCAATGATAAATTAGACATTTCACAAAAATTGTTTGATTTAATGCCACACCGTCAATATTAGAAAAGTATTTGTAATTTCGTGAAACATGTGGACCTAAAGTTTGGATAATTAATCCTAAATTAAAAGGAAAAATAGTACAAACTATTTCACAAAATAAAAGCTAAAAAATAAGAAGCACTACCATCTATTGCGAAAGGAGCCCAAAACACCCATAAAAAACTTTTAAAAGAAGTAATATTTCCTCAAAATCTCAAAACATATCTAAAAAGAATCTAGTTAATACAATTTGACCCTTAATGGATAATTATTTTTCTTGTCATTAATATATTTGCTCACGGTGCTTATGAACCTTTGAACGTCCAATGAGCTATGTTGCTTCATATTTTTATTTTTGTGAGCAATTTTGCTTGTGCTTAATCAAATCCATTCTGAGCTTGCCTATGACTTATTAATTATATTTAGTCATATTTTATTTCTTTTTAAATTTATTAAAGTAACAATTTTCCTTGAGTATAAACATTAAGTACTTACAGAGACATTAAATTTTATTAAAATAAATATACTCCTTGAGAATTGATTTTATCAACTCTATTTATGCGAATGGAATTAAATTGGACAAAAAGAATTAACAAGTAAAAAAAAATTATGTCCAGACCAAAGTTAGCTCAACAGCTATTTGATTAACTTTATGATTGGCAACGGGAATTTTTTTTTTTTTTAGTCGACAAATGATTGGCAATGGGAATTTAATAGTCTAAAGCATCATGACATATTTGAAACTCATTATCCTGCAGCGTAATTTTTATTTTTTATTTTTTTTGTCAGAGGAAGCTTTTAAATATGCCAAAACTAAATCCAAAGAATGTTAAAGATTGATCTATAGATTTTTTCCAGAGGAAGATTTTACAATTCTTACGAATATTAAAAAAATCCTTCAGATCTAATCATATCATCTCAATAATTTCAAAAAATTGATAATCATACTTTGATCCTAATGCGAGGGCCACGAATTTAATCATATCATTTCAATACTTTCAAAATAAATAAATAAATAAATTTTGATTCAACTGCTTGGGCCACGAATATAATCATATTATTTCAATAATTTCAATTAATATCATATTCCACAATGTGATCGGGCAAATTGAAATTTATCCATTGTGAAAATAGAAAAAAAAGCAAAAAACTCTCATGTGAAATAAAAATAGGCAAAAAACCTCCTCGTACTTTTAAAAATATAGCAAATTATCCCTCTTCGTCCGACAGTGGAGTAACCTGAGATCTAATAGTATAAATCTCTCACATAATGTGGGAGGTCAGGAATTCGAGCCTGAACAAGCTCTTGATATGCATATGTGTGTATCTATACTATTATATATGGTACAACGATATGGGACCCGTAATTGTGCAATTTTTGCCAAATGTCAAATTTTTAGAAGTTTGAATTTTTTAATTTAGTTGAAAATTTTTCATTAGTTGTTTATTTACTTTTATATTTCATTTTAATACAATCAATTTATCTATTATAATTAGAATATCATGTTATGTTTATCCAAAATTGTAATATGAATTCCTATCTCAAAAGATAATTCAAAAAATATCTATAATCATATTTTTATCTTACTAAATAAATTTATAATTTAAAAAATATTTTATAAGCATCATATTAAGTACTCTTATAACAAAATTCTATCTTATGAATTTAATTTATCACGAGATTAATAGATAAATATTTTATTTATTTTATATATCGATTTTATTATTCTATATTTATTCCTTTTACCTTTTTGTTTTTGCATTATTCGTAGTACAATTCTATATTTTTAATTGTAGGACTTCTTTCCCCAATTAGTAGTATATAACAATGTTTCTTTTTTTCATTTTAATTAATTTAAAGTTCATTCCATAAAAAAAATTTAATATGTTTTTTGAAACACATCTTTATATTATTTTTGTTTTTTTAATTCTAAATTAATTAGATATTTTTCTAATATATTTAAATATTTTATCAATATTATTACTTTATTATTTTCTCAAATATTTAAAATTAAAGTACATATGGCCAACTTAGGATTGTAATTTTTATATTACCTAAAAGTATAAGCCTACAATACTTTTTTATTTCAATAAATTATATTTTATGTGTTTATTTTTAACACTATTTTCAAATATTTTTGTATGTGTTTATTTTTAACACTATTTTCAAATATTTTTGTATGTCCATATAAGAATCTATCTTTGATATTGAATTTTTATTTTATTATTATTTTAGTTGCAACTCTTCTCAATTTATCAAGATAATACATATACACTTCATATTTGAATAATGTACCTCGAACAATGTGACATTATGAAATATTTAAAAATATTATAATTTTATTAAGTTATTTAAATTATTCCGTTTTTCTTATCAAATGAATGAAGAAATACTATATTTTTTTTATGAAAAATATATTTAAATTTATTAGCACTGGATTTACCTATTTCTAATTATGAACATACAAGAAAGATTTTTTTTATTTTTTCTATGTAATATTATATGCATTGATAAGTTTATTTCGATTGGTTGAATCTTTATTTATTTATAATATTTTAAAAAAAATCTCTTTATTTCTCTTCAATAAATAAATTATTTATAAAAAATTATGTATATACAGCTAAAAATCAAAATTTCATTGCTAAGTTAATACTTTTATACAATTGATATATTTCATATTTAATAATTTTATACTTTGATAATATTAACTACCAAAAATTAAATAAATATACAAAGTAATGCAATTATCTAATAAATATTGACTTATTTTTTTACTGAAAGAGTGAGATTTTTGGCTTTTTAATTTAATTATACCTTTTTATCTAAAAAAAACTTAAAATTTATCTTTAAAACGTAGTTGATAAATAAGTTTTTTCCAAACAACAATCAATTTTTCATATTTAATAATTTTTTTGTGAGTAATACAATATCCAATTATTTCTAATCTAAAAATTAATAAATAAATAAAAATATTCAATCATTTAATCAAATAAATTATTTTTGTTTATCAATTAAATAATTATTTCCTAGATCAATTCAAAAGTAAAATTAAAATACTTAACAATTATATTTATCTCTTAACATCATGACTTAAAATTTTTTACAACTTATTTGTCGCTTATGAAAGAGATAAATACATATTTATGTAAAATATCACATCATCACTCTTTATTAAAGAGTTAGAAGTTTGAGAAATGAATAATTATAAATTAATTGATATGCAAGTCCTCAATTTATCAAAGTCTTTAATTCAATTATTTTTACAATAATAATTTCAGATGTGTAAAATATTTTTAGATAAAATTATATATATAGAATATAACAATAATTCCATTGAAGAAGTTGTCAAATATAAATAGTTACTTCCTACAACAACTATAAACCCTTAATTTTATTTTTATATTATTAAATTTAAATCTCTATAGTTTTTTAATTAGCAATATCAAAATGGCGAACTCATTTTCAATTATTTGAAATAAATTCTTTTATATGGGATGCATATTTAGTTGACATAGTTGAAAATTTCCAAAAGTTTGATACATGACCACTTAAATAGCAAATGATATCAATTTTTATATTTTTAATGTGAGATCAAAAAAAATTGACTAAAAATAAGTATCCATTTAATTATTTGAAATTTTTTGCTCTATTTTTATTTTCTTAATTCTTTCATTTTTTTTAAAAAAATTATCATTTTAATATTTTTGGTATAATTTATAAACTTAGAGTTAGCAATTCTTCATATTCCATAACTTATTTAAGTACAAATTATCTTCATACATAATATCTTTAAATTGAAATATTCAAATGATTTTGTTCAATTAATAGATTTTGTTTCTTTAAATATAAAAAATAATTATAATATATTTTTAATCACATGAAGAAAATAAATATTATTATAAAATAAATTATTTCTATATTAAAATTTTTTTCGGTGTATCGCACCGGGAACATGCTAGTAAACATATATAATCCTTCTATCTAGTAGTGTACTGCATGTGCAGTGAGTGCAACTTATTTTGTGTCTTTTACTGTTAAAATAATAATTTTGCAATAAATATCAACCATTGGATGCTTTGATAAAAATTAAAGGTTCAAATTAATCATACCTATTAAAAAAAGTATAAAATATATAAATATATTTTTATATATACTTAAATATATATATATATATATATATACTTATATTCAATAAACATATATTCATAATATATACATATTATATAACACACAATCCCACCCCCACAACCCCGAGCACATTACCTGTCATGGCCATTCCATGGCAACCGATTTGGCCATGGTAGCAACAACAGTTGCCTTGGCCGGTCGTTGATGGGAGCAGCCATGGTCGCTGCTCGCGGGGTTGGGGGTGGATGGGATGGGCTGTGGGTTGCCGGGTTACATACATATATATATATATATATGTATGAATAAATATAATATAATATATGATATATTTATATATAAATATATTTATAAATATATGAATGTATTTATGTATTTAATTATATTTATATATAATATATATTAATGAGAAAAATAATATATTAATAAGTATTTGCATATGAATATATATAAAAATAAAGATAAGTAAATTTAAAATTTTTTAAAAAAATTGTTGTATAAGAGGTGAAAGAAGATATATGAAACTATATTAGAAAAAAGATAAATAAAATGAATTGAAAATATATAAAATAATTAAGGATAGTATAATCTTTACATGTCAAAATTAGAGTTAAATTGTAGCAAATAAGTTGCTAGAGGCAGTTTGCATAATTTTCACAAGTATAAAAAGATTTTTTGCCTATTCTTTTTTCCATAAGAAATTTTTTATTCATTTTTATTTTTACATGGAGTAAAATGCAATTTGCCCCAATATAATCACACCATTTCTATAATTTCAAAATTTTAATGTCATTTTCTGATCCTAATAGTGATTTAGCAACTTGTTCACATTTTCATCATTTTGCCATTTCTATTCAGCATGCATGAACATATTGTAACAGATTAGTTAGCCAATTATTACCTAATTAGTTAGTTAGTTACATGGTTAGCCTCTTTGTTAGTTAGGTAATAATTAGTTAGTTAGTTACATGGTTAGCCTCTTTGTTAGTTAGGTTAGCCATGTGTATATAAACACTTGAGTGGACCCATTGTAGAAACACAGAGAAAATTTTTCATTGCTCTACTCTCTCTTGAATGGTTTTCTGCTCTACAAGTTTACATGGTATCGGAGCTACGATTATGTCGCTCTAATAACTTCAAAACCCCTACCAGTTCCTACAAGCTATCAGCATGAACTAATTGATATCCAAGCAAGGTTGTGAGTATGGAAGAATTGATAAGAGATTTTGAGCGCCATGCTGATTGAAACACCACATCTATGAGTCATGGTGATCCGTTGTTCCTGCAGTCATTGGATCATCTACGAATGGTGTTGGTAACGACGCCGTTGACAGGCACCAATTACCTTTCATGGAGTTGCTCAATGGGGATTGCGTTGGGTGCTAAGGTGAAACTGGGGTTTGTCGACGGAAAATGCCCCGCACGAATTAAGGATTCAACTGAATATGAGCAGTGGATACGAGTTGATTATATGGTGACTTCATGGATTCTCAACTTGATATCCAGAAAAATCGTTAAAGCTTTTCCATTAGGTGGTAATTCCCCAAGAGCAACCTCAAGGTAACTCAACATAATGCTAACAGATAATACATTTCAAATACCTAATCAAAAATGTCTATGTGAAATAGTTCAAACGGTGTAATCAATAAAACATTGGCCAACAAGACCATATAAATAGTACACACAAGAGTGCAAAATGATATTTGGTTGGGCACTAGAATGAGTATAATCAATTTCAATAAATAAAAACAAGGGGCTCAAACAATTGAGAAACTTTCACTTTCTAGAAGAAACATAGGCTTTAACCCTCACCTTAAAACTCCGTAGAGATGTTATCATGTCTTATGGTCCTTGCGTCCCTAGTCCCTCGCCACCTATTCCAATAGAACATATTTAAATGTCAAAACACTTGCACCACATCTTTTAAACAATAACTAAACCCTTTATGCCTTATTATCAAGTGTTCCTAATTATGAGGCATATCCAGCTAACCTGGGTTTCTGCCCCATTATAGGATATAGGTAACTTAGACTAAATATTCTATTTATCTAAATTATTCTGACAAAGTTATCATGCTATTGTTGCTACAATGTTAATAAGGGGTTTATTTCTTCCGAGTTGCAAATCATTTCTTAAGTTAATAGCCCCAAGCTCTTGTATAATAATTCAGCCAAATTGTAAGAAATTACCGTATTTGTTAATAATTAATCCTTACAACGTTACATAAAATTAGACCTAATTACACAAATTAAGTGAACAATAATTATGTTCTAATTACCAATCTAGACCCATTTACACTGAGCACAACTTATATATCTAAATAGTTCTGCTTGACATCGTAAATTTTATCTCGATCATTTCAATCCATAATTACAGTTCAATACGATTAGCTTAACTTTTTAACCAAACAAAATTAAAAGACATTTGATTATGACAGTGAATCGGTTCAATTAACTTAGATTTACATCAAACTAACTCAACAATTTAATTAGTTCAATTTGGGAAACATTTAACTGTTCAAACAAGATTTTACCCAAATTAGACATAATTCAAAGCCAATTCATGGTCTGAGATTGGCTTACATGCGCTTAGCTTGTTACCCCAAACAAACTGCCTAGAAGCTACCGAATCATCGTCGTGCACTACCGTGTGCCGCCGCCGAAATGTGACCGCAATCCTATCAAATTTTGCATCTCCTTGCATTGAACAAAATGCTCAAGTCAGTTTCATCTTCAGCTACCACATCGTTGGTCAATTTGAGAAAGATCACTACAACTTGTCGCTGAACTGTTGCCCTACTTTTCTTTATTACTCTTCCATCTTTCGTTGGTTCGCTAAATTGAAGGCATTTCCATATTTCTTGTGCTGAGGATATCAGAACCCCTACCTTGGTCACATCCAAAGATTGGCAGAATAGTCACGACCACTACCATCTACAATGCCAAATTTTCTTTTTATAATTTTTGGTCGTTCCACCTATCATCTGTGATGGTTTTTAGCACTAATGTGTTCCTCAAGCTAAGAGAAAGGTGATAATATATTTTATTTCAAGGTTCACTAAAATTGTTAGTGAGATAGATGAGGGGCTGCATGAGAAAATTTGAGGAAAATATGCATAACTTGTGCTATAAAAAGCAACTTCCAGAAATTATAAATTTGACCCCAAAACTTTCCTTCAATTTTCATTTGAAACCCCAAGAGTTTATGTCAACTTTCAATTTAACCCTTAGTTTGTTTAGTGCCTTAGATTGGCCGATTTGGCTTAAACTTTTTATAGATTGACCCCTAAAATTTTCAAATTCTTAGCAATTAAGTCCTCCTTATTTATATTTTGAACCCCAAAATTTTGTCAAATTAAAATTTTATTGTTTTTGAAATCTTACTTTCTAAAATGCTAAATTTAGGGGTGTTACTGTGAATTTTTTCATTTGATATTACAAAAATGTATTCACCAATCATTGTTTTGCCAATTCATTTACCAAATCAACAATTTGTTAGCTTTGGTCAAAAAAGACCTTAATAATGAATTCTTTTATTGGTAGAACCATACTAACTGAATTCTTTTGGATGAATGCTAATAATGTTGATGCTAAGAGATTACAACTTGTATATAAAGAATTTCTAGATTTTTTTGTCTGGGAGCAAAAGGATAGAAAGTGGAAACTACATAAGAAAAAAAATAGCTATAGATAGAGTTGTAGTCATGGATCCTACCGAGGGTGAACGTTATTATTTGAAAATTCTTTTGTTGAATGTTAGAGCACCTATGTCTTTTCAAGATTTACTTATGTTCAATAATCAATTGCTTGATTCTTTTAGGATTTCAGCACTTCATAGAGGATATTTAGAATCTGATTTTTATGCTAATTAGTGTTTAGAAGAAGCATATCATTTTTGTATGCCTATAGCTATTAGCAAATTGTTAGCAATTTTATTGGTGTATACTCTCTTCCTGATCCTAAAATATTATTTGTGAAGTTTTTTGATGTTCTTTCTAATGATTACTCATGAAATCAAAGTTTATCACAAATTGATATTGAGAGAAAAACTTTAAACAAAGTTGATGATTTTCTTATGTGCATGGATAAATTCGTTAATGAATTTTCTCTATCATCTAATCTACAAAGGATAAGTGAAGAAGAACAATTTTCTAGAGAACCTACTTATGAAAGAAGCATTGTTGTAGCTTTAGATGATTTTGTTTCAATACAAAGATTAAACCAACAACAAAAAATAGCTTTTGATGCAATCATACATAAACTTAATTTTAATGAACAAGGCTCCCTTTTTATTGATGGACCTGGAGATATTAGGAAAATGTTTTTGTATAGAACACTTCTTGCATATGTAATGTCAAGGGGACACATAGCTCTAGTTGTAGCAACCTCTGGAGTTGCAACATCTTTGTTGCCTGGAGGCAAAACTACTCATTCTAGATTTAAATTTTCAATTGAAATTGATAAAAAAAAAATCAGAAGAAAAAATAAGTAAGTAATCAAGCACTAACAAAATGATTCTTTTGTGTAAATTAATAATTTGGGATGAAGCTTCGATGGTAAATCAAAACATTATTGAATTATTTGATAGATTGTTGAGAGATATTACAGATGAACAACCAAAGTTATTTGGTGGAAAAGTGGTAGTTTTTGGTGGAGATGTTCATCAAAGATTACTTATAGTTCTTTTTGGTACAAAATCACACATGATAAATGTAAGTTTTGTTGCTTCACATATTTGGCCACAACTATTAAAATTTAAATTGCATGAGAACATTCATGCAAGAGATGATCCTGCCTTCATAGATTTTTTGTCGAGAGTTGGTGATGAAGTGGAACCTTTTATTTTAGATAATAACATTTTTGTACTAGATAATATTTTTATGCCATTCATTGACCGTGAAACATCCATTGAACAACTAATTCATTATGTTTTTCCTTCCATTTTTTTGTATTCGTATGATGCATATGATTTAGTTAATAGAGCAATTTTGACTACTAAAAATGAAAGTATGTTGGAGATAAATAATATCCTAATTGAAAAGTTACGTGGTGAATCTAAACAATACACTAGCTTCAATAAAGTTGTAAATCTAAATGATCAAGACCAATATGAGGATTTTCTTTGTAGTACTATGTCGAGTAATCTTTCTCCACATAATTTGATCTTAAAATAAAAATATGTCATGTTATGTTATTGAGGAATTTAAATCCAATTGAAGGCCTTTTAAATGGCACTAGATTGATTTGCCGAAGGCTCAGAGAGAATTATCCATAAGCAAAGATAGCTACAGGAGATCATAGAGGTAAACTTGTGTTTATTCCACGAATACCACTAGAGTGTACAAATAAAGAAAAATGTCATATTCCTTTCAAATGATTTCAATTTCCAATCAAATCTTACTTTGCAATGACGATTATCAAAGCCCAAGGACAAACCTTGATTGTATTGGCATTTATTTGTCATAGCATATGTTCTCTCATGGTCAATTATATGTTGCATTATCAAGAGTAAAACAAGCATGCTCAATCAAAATTCTAATTGAACATATGTATCATGATGGTAGTTGTCAATAATACACAAGCAATATTGTGTATAAAGAGATATATCGAATGATGGAAAGAGGTTTTGCTTTTAATACATTGATTTTATTTATTTTATTGCATTTTTGTTTTAGAATTTGCTATTCCATACTATTCTTGTCTAATGAAAACTATTTTGATTAGGTATTCAATTGGGTTGTATATTAGATGGGTTTATTTATTAGCTATTGTTTTTTCTTCATAATTTGTATGCAAGACATAATGACATAGCAACTAATACGAATCAGGGACATCACTCCTGAAATTAAAAGTTGGAGTGTTAAGGTTATTGTGGAATCTAAAACTTTTTCTAGACAAACTATAAACATTCTAGATAGATATCAACGTGTAACTTTAGTTGATGGATCTGTTAGTATTTTTCTTTTGATAACAAGTTGAATCTATTTTGTATTCTCTATCAAAAAAGTATCTAATGCAATGAAATGTTCTGCCTTTTTATACTTATCATACAGGGAGGTAAAGTGCGTGCTACAATCTTTGACATAGACATGAATCAATTTGAGATTTTGCTTTCCTTGATGGATACTTATATAATCTCAAATGCACATGTCATGATGCAAATCTTGATTTTGAAATTTATGGGAACAAACACCAGTGCATACTCAACCGTTGCACTATCATCACTAAAGTTTTGGATGATGTTATTCCCTCATTTGTCGTAGTGCCTAATTATGCTAAATTTTCTACAATTGTTTCTCCTAATATGAGGAGATCAATTGTTGATAGCTACAAGCTTTTATATATTTTATACAATCTGTTGTTGCAAGTATTAAATAAATAATTTGAATTTATTTTTGGTTGATGTTGTTGCACTAGTTATTAAAAAGTTTGAGCAGTGAACTATTGGAAGCTCTACAAAATCATACATTATTCATGAATTTGGCATCATGAATCATGAGTATGTTGATATTAATAATTATTCCACTGTTGGAAAAAATTCTTTTAATAAAAATAATGGTTTGTTAGCATTTGATTATTTTCATATATTTAATAGGAAAAAACCTCTCATACTATCCTTATGAAGTAATATTGCGATGGTAGAAGATTGAGTAATAATGTCATCAGTGGAAGTTATGCCAATAATTGCTACTAAGAACTTGAATGTTTCTTTACAATATAGTTAGTAGATATTTTTTTGAATTTGCCCTTTTGTAGTATCTTGATGTTATTATTTAATAAGTAGTTTATATTTTACTTAAATTGACTCTATTTTTTTGAATTGTACAAAAAAATGTGTTGCTGATTTTATGTCTTAAACATAAGTGTCTCTTTTGCTTCAACTCCTAACATAATAATCAATGTTGATCCAGCAATACTAGAAACGCAGAAGTTAAAAACTTGGCAACCTTTTCTTTGTAGCTTATTAACATATTTTATATATTGTTTCATTATTTAAATTATTCAAAGTATAACAATGCTTGCTTGAGATCATTCTATTTAATGAAACAAGCAAGCAAATAACTTAAAGATAATTGTTGATGCTATCATGGAAATTGAGCTTATGATAAAAAAGAAGCAAACATCTGTACAAGTAGTCACAAAGTTCCACAATGTTTTTGATGTGGTTTGTTTGGAAGATGTAAGTATATTAGCTTTGATTTATATATGTTCTACTAAACAAATATATGTTGATATATATATATATATATATATGATAACATATTGTGTTGCCTATTTTTTTGGCTTTTGCAGTAAAAAAATAAGCATATCTATTTAACGCAAGTTGAAATTTTTTTTCTCAAAGCCATGTTCAAATTTGCAATTCAAACCAAAAGTTCTTTTACATGACATAAAAAATGCCGTTCTTCATAAGCTGTAGAGTTTAACTAGTTGATTGATTGCCGAAAATGTAATGAGAGGATTGTTGCTGAGCTAAGGTGCCTATTGACATTCAAAACACTTTGTGCTTTCTTCATAATTCAAGAGAATAAAAAACAAATCATTTAATGAAAGCTCCTTCAATTTAGAGAAATGGCTACTGTAACTATCTTTGATGAAACTGGTTGGTTGGAAGCAATTGTCTTTGGAGACGAAGCAATGAAAATAATACAAATGAATTCCTTCATGGCAATGGAAATGCAATTGGCAATTAGTAGTTTACGTCAAAAAGTGTTGTTTATGTTTAGTTCCTAGAATGTTTTGTAATAAAGATTCATTGCAAAAGGGTAACAAGCTAGTAGAACAAACTATTTCTCTTGTGAAGCTAAGAAAGAGCTACAAATCACGCCAAGATAGGTTGCATGCAAAATATACTATCCTAGATATGTTCAAGTACAAAGAAGAAGAGACTACTGTAGCAACTTGCCAACTTCCTGAGGTTCCTAAAAATGTTATTGATGTGCCTACTCTTGCAAAGTCTAAGAGCATGAAAAGGCTATTTACTAAAGATATGGATTATGCATTACTATCTAACATAGGTGTGTGCATCATTTTAATTACATAATTGTTATTGATTGTAGCTATTTTAATGAATGCTTTTTTAGAAGATGATTCAGACCTTGATGAACCAATTGCAAAATTTAGAAAGAGGCATTTTGGTTCGATTTATACATATTGTAGATTGTACAATATATTGGCTGCTTTGATGCTAGATAAATTTACTTTACTAAAACTTCTCATTTTAATAGTATGGCCTTCAGGAAAAGATCAAGGGAGCTTATTGGCATCTTCTCAATGAAAATGAAACTTCACTTCTTTTTTTGAAAGAGCTGCACTATAATCATCGTGACAAGCTACACAACTTGTTTTGTTTTGTTACCAACACTTACAAAACTAAACTCAATCATTCTATTTTGTGTTATAAATAGGCTTTGTAGTTTGTCATGAACAATTAAAGGAATTGTATTTTACATACTACGACTCTGTCCCGTATTTTTGGGTGCGCAGCTATTATTGGAACAATGTTAGGGTATCACTTTTGTTTGGTTGATGCAATTGTTTTGAATCTAATTACAGTTGCTTTTATATATGTATAAAGATTCAAATTAACATGGTGAGTTACTTTGTCAGTGCAATTTAGTGAGATGATATATTATCTGATGCCTTCAATTATATTAACTAATAAAGGGGTGGCAAATTAGATTTAGATTTATGTTTTCAACCCAACCCACTTAGTTTTGGATTGGGTTGGGTTTAAATGATTTGAGTGGTTTTAATTGTGTTAGGTTCTAATGGTTTTAATATGGATTAGGCACAAGTAGGTCCAATGGATTATAAGTTCAAATGGGTGTAAAATTGGTTGAAGATGGGTCGAAAATGGATTTTAAATGGTTCAAGCTAATTTTTACATCTGAGGCCCAATTTTTATAGATATGAATATATATTTTAGGCCCATTATTAAATTTATATTTAGTGTTAATATGGGTGGCAAATGAGTGGTGGGTTGATTAGGTTTGGTTTGGGCCTAAGTAGGTTGGGGTTTATATGAGTTGAGATAGATGGATTGAAAGTGAGTTGAACTCATAAGAGTTGAATTGTGGGTTGGGTTGGGTTTGAAATTATTCCAATATAAAATAAAAAAATTAATTTAATTTATTTATTCCAAAAAATTAATTCAAAAAACCTTAGTAATATTAACATACCCTCTACAGTCTATTTTAAGGCTATTAATGGGTTGGATTCAGATTGAATCATGCTAGATCCGAATTCAAATCTGATAGTAATATGTCATATCTGAATCCGACTCAAGATTTTATAGGATCTTGACTGTTATAACCATATCCAAATTGATATAAAAATTGAATATTTGAAAAAGAATCCGAGTCTAAATGTTCTCAAAAATAATACATTTGTTATTTTTCTAAAAAATTAATAAAATCTAAATCCAAAACTTCATTCTTACAACACATACACACAACATATTAACGAATAAATTTTCAAGTCTGTTTATCATGTAAAAGCAATAATAGAATATAACTTAATTATATTCATTTATTATATCATTATATTTTAGATTCTGCTACTGATAATAGTACTTATTTGACATTATAAATACATATATACTTGATTTTTCGATCAATTAATTATAAACTTAAAGTTTTATAAGAAAAGAAACTTATTTCATTCAAATCGAGATTTGCATTTCATTCTTTTATATCACAACATTTATCTCCTACTTATTATTTTTCCTGAATCATTTTTTGTTATAAAAATAGAATAATAAGTGATGCAATTATGATATAGATAACCTCCAAATCTAATATTTTATATGAAAATTAATTGATTTGATATATTGTATAGAAACTAATTACTTTTTTCATCCAAAAATTTATTTTGACGTTGCTATAAAATCCTACTTATATATATATGTATACTACTATATATACACATGTAATACTATATATATTCGAATTTAGATTACTAATGAATCGAATCGAGTCAAATTCATACTCACTTCATTTATTTCGAATAATAGATTTTTTTAATCAGCTCATATCTGTTGAATTTTTATTGGTTAAAGATTCTAAATTATCAGATCGGATTCGGATTAAAATTCGCTCCATTGACAATCCTCCTCTATTTAATATACAATTTTACAATATAATGAGACGATTTATTAAATCATATAATTATTTTATTAATTCATATTATAATATTCAATTGCATTAAAAATTAATTATGAGTAGTATTTATTTCATGACCAAATCAATTATGAATTACTCCTATGTAGGTAGATATTATTTTCAATTGTTATAATATATTGCGTACTATGAATAGTATCAATTTTTGGAGCTATATTATTCTTCAAAATCATAAATGTAAGCTAGCTAACAAGAAGATAGAACATTCATAGGAATAATATTTTCGGTAAATTTTGCGTAATGTTGAGCACATAAGTTTTGCGTTTGACACTTGATTTCATTTCAAAACATTACATTCGAATTAAAACATCAAATTATATGCACCTGAGTTTAGATAATTAATTATTAATGTTGTACAAAACCCAGGATGTATATTTTAATTATGGAATTATTAATAATAAAAAAATATGAGACTTTGATAAAATTATAAAAAATTAAAAATAATAAGATCTTTATTATTAATTCAAAATTAATTTTATTGAGTTTATTAAATTTTACTAAAATTTTTTTAATAAATTTATTTAAAATTTAAATTTAATACAACTCATTTAAAACTCAATTTATTTAAATTCATTTTTGAAATATTGAGTTGAATGCAATCCAAAATCATGGATTGGATTCAGCCAATAAGTTCCAGTCTAAATTGACACACATAGTAATAATAGTAACAGTTAAATAATGACAATCAATACAAGTCCATATTCTTTGGTCGCTTACAGACGAAACAGTACAACTTCTTTGGGAATCATTTTTTGGTAAAAAAAAAAAACAATGATTGGAAGAATGGAACTTTTCAAAGATAGATGTTTGAAGAGACATGACTTTTCAATTGCTCATTTTTAAAAAATATTTTTAATGTTTCATAAAAAAAGGACACTTTTACATCTGTACCTTTCATCTTTCCAGATTCTCTAGTACCCCAAATATTGTCTTTTCTCTAAGGTATATTTTTCATATTCCTTCTCAAGTTTCTTTTTTATTGAATTTATTATAGTATTCTAGTTTAATCTGACAAATATATATATATATATATACATATGAAAATAAGAAATTTTCATTTTCATAATAATCCTATTATAAGTATATAGAAAAAAAAAACATTTTCATTTGCATGCAAATACAATTGCTTTATTTATATAATTATATTTTTTTTATCTGTATGTTTTCAAACAATTCAAATTTTATCTCCATAAAATAAACAAATATTTATGTTCTGACATTTTTTTCATATTAAATAATAATTCATTAGATTTTTTTTTTGGAATATGATAAAAACAATTTTATTTTTTTCATTTATATATAATTTATTTAAATTTAAGTGAGTTCAACTAAGTACTGACATATGCAATTTTTCTGATTAAACAATCAAATGCAGTGTGAAATGGATAGAGCAGGATCTACTACATTTGTTGAAAAAATTGAAGTTTAGTCAAGAAGTAGCTATGGTGAGATTATGGAAACTAATTACTATGTCCTATCAAGACTACTCATCATTATTCCCACACCATTGATCCCTTTTTTGCATTTTGTTTTCAAAATTATTTATAAGTTTTCTCCACATTAATCATGGAGAGATATGCTCCACGTAGAAAGCTGGTTAAATTCAACATTCATACACAAAACTTTTGAAGGCATTTTTATTACTGCTTCAAATATTTTCCAGTATGTTGCAATATATATTTTTGACATATATAATAGCTGGATTTTATTTTATTTTATTTTTTTACTTAAAGTAGGAAGAAGAGATGATGTTGATGTTCAACAAATACATTTAGGTAATTAAACCTGAGTAAAACAATTTTTTTTACATATTTCATTTTATCCTAATTAGCATATATTAATTTGCTGTAGAATGTTAATAGTTTCATTCTTATTATCTTATATAGAAACAACTCCTGCAAATGACAAATTCTCAGGTAATTTTCTACTATAGTTCAACAGAACTTCAAATTTTATTTTTAGCACAAATAAAAAAAATCTAATAAATGTACTTATTAATTTTTATCTTTTCTCCCAGGAATGAACGTCTACTTATTGCATCAAACAAGTAGACTATATGTGGCAAATAAAATAATTTAATGTATACTTTATTTTGCATTTTTAGATCTTATTTGAAAATTTATTAGTAATGCAGGCAGGATATACCATTCGGCCTTAAATTGTCTTTATCTAATTTTGTGAAGAATGAAATTTGCATTAGATGTGGTAGTAGAGCTTGGCAGAGTAAAATTGAAAATGGTTGGGGTGATTTTGTTAGAGAGCATAGGCTGGAGAATGGAGATACAATAGCATATTAGGCAAAATAAAATTGATTGCAGAATTTTTTACGTTGAAAAAGAGAAGTGCAGTATCCTTGGACTATATAAATTAACTGAAGGAATCTATATCAAGCTAGCAAAGCTCTTCGAAGACAAGAAACAGGTTAAAAAAAAACAAAGATTATGCATAATTATTGATTATGTTTTGTTTATATTGAAAAAAATTATTTCTTTTTTATTTTTTATTTTTTATTTTTTTATTACTTGCAGTTCATATGGAATCACTAATATTGCAAGTCTATGGAGCAATTGGGCAAAGAGCAACCATTCAATTTTATCAGATGCATCTAGACTAGAATGACTACATCATCTCTAATTGGAACAAGGTACAGAATATACTACTATATAACAATAAAATATATTAGATATTCATTTTTTTAAATTCTAATTTTTTTTAAAAAAATTGTCTCTTAAGTACCCAGTGAACTTAAAAGGAAATATCAAAATGACATTACAAGAAGTGTGAAAGTAACTTTTGATTACAGAAAGTATGCACAACTTGTTGTTGCTCTTTTAAATGATGCAATTTGGCAAGAAAGATGTGAGTGTTTTCTGATGAAGTGAACAAGAGAACGGTGAATTGGATTTAAGCTAAAATAAATAAATAAATATTATGTGCATATGTTTGTGCTTGAAAGAGCAGAGGTTAATCATAATTACTGCCCAATTTTTCTGTGGGATATGGCTACAGTAATATTATGCAAGACTTATAAGTAAAATTTTTCCTTAATTAGTTTGAGAAACTGAAAACTCCAACTTCTCTTTTAATTTTTGTTTGGATATTCATATTATGTAAGTTAGGCTCGTATTGATATTCACATGTTACCTATCCTAAAGAAATCTTATTTATTAATATTAGCTTTAATTTTAGTGCTTTATACCTACTACTTTTTTTTCTAATATATATACACGTAAGAAATAATGTTTTTCGTCTCATATTTAGATTTTCCTCCTATTTTTTTAATAATAATTTTAATCCAGACTAAACAAGATATATAATGATACTAGCAAATTAAAAAATATTTATTATATACAATACACATATTATTGATATAAATAAATTTATTTATATATGCATTGCAATTTTTTATTATTAAAGTAATAAAATTATTTGTTGAAAATATTTTCTACAATGTAGATACAACACAAAATAATTTACATAATTGCAAAATGGTTTTTTGTATATTTAAAATATCAAGAATCTAAGTACATAAATATTTTAACGCAATTTAGAATGTATATAAATATATATATATATATATATAAGTATTTTTTATATTTGTTTTAAAGTTATGACTGATTCAATATAGATACAGATGCAAGATATAGTTAATGATTGATTTTGAGCTACAATCAAAATGCAAAACAAATAGGGCTTTCTATTTATAATTTAAGTTTAGCATTTTGTGAATTCGGCTTCTGATCAAGTCAGATTAAGCTTTTTGTATAAGTTGCTTCATTAATAATAATTCTTCCTTTGTTCTTAATTTAAGTTGACAATTCTCTCTAACAACAAACCAAATATTAAGCCCACATTTATTATATTAACATTACATTAATCAGCCCAAATATAAAAGAAAGTACACATAACAACGGGCTAATAAATTTGGTCCTTACGAAGCTCATTATACTTTTCCTTTAGTTTTAAAGCCCAAAATTTAGCGTCCATATTTTGTTTTAAAGCCCAAAGCTGACTGAATCAAATGCGTTAAAAAAGTATATGTTTTATATATATATGTAAAATAAAACAAATCAGAAAACCGCTTAGGCACCAGCTTTTGTGGAGTTGTCAAACACACAAACAAAGCAAGAAGTTGTACAGTGCTAAAGAAATACTAACAGTCAGGTTTTTCTTCTTCTTGTGCCATAATTTTTTGCAGTAACTCATTCAAGCATTCAGTCTTTTTTACCCTCTCGTCTTCTTTTTTTGGTCGATTTCTGGCATGACTCCATTTACCATTACTTTTTATTGTTTGATTGCCTATTTTTCTGATAAAATTGAAGATGTATGACGAAAAATAGTAGAATTTTATAGATACTGCGAAATATTTTCGATTTTTTGCTACTTTGAGTGAATAAATTTCTTCCTGCATGCAGTGATTTGTAGCTTTAAATCGTTACTCTAATTTTCTATCTCTATGTTTCTAATGCTCAGTAGCCTACTGTGTATCCAATCTTTTGCGTGGTCTCCCTAGAGGTAATTTTATGATAGCTATTAAAGATTATTTTCAATGCAACACTAAGTGAATTTTCTTATTTTATCATTCCAATAACTACTTTAGTATTTATTTGTCATTTACACTCTACATTTAACCACAAATACAAAAGACATTCCTATATATGTTGATGATGATCATACAGGTAAATGCATTTGATTATCTATGTATTTCTTTTTAATATAAAGATAGGGTTATTTTTTTTATTCTTACACTAGCAGACTTGAATTTATTTGATCAATATCTTACATAGACATGAGTGGTGCAGTTATGGGATATTCAGGTACATTTATAAATCACTAGTATGGAATATATAGTTAGTATTTTCCTTTTAATATCACAATTTTAAGCTTAATACCACATTAACTCTTTTCCTGTGCTATGTTATAGGAGTCAGTCTATATCTATTTCTTGTGGATGATAGATTTTGTTTGGTAAGTGTACTTAAGTTGTTTAAATTTATATTTTTGTATTTTATAACTATTATAACCTTGTTTTATTAATGCTCTTATCTAATTTAAAAAGGAATGACCATTGGGCTTGATTCAATCTTTAAGTCTTTACAATGAGCATGATGTATACATATTGTGTGGTAACCAAGTGTGGCAGACTTGGATGAGAAATGACACTATTGTTGATGGTTGGATTAACTTTGTTCAGGCACATAGATTGCAAGACAATTATCAAGTTCTTATTCAGCATACAAGACTCAACATCATTGATGCAAGAGTTTTTTATCAAAAAGGAAAGGAAGTGCATTTTTGTTGGAGTGAAGGGCTTAGTAGATGAAAACTAACTGAGCTCATGAACAATACATCCTCTCAAGAGAATGGTATGTGTGACAGACCAATTCAAATTTAAATGTACAATTTTTGGTTCGCTATATTTAAACATTTCTCTCTTTGATATCATATTAAGCCTTGGAAGACTAAGAAGATTTATGCTTTTACTACATCCGGACATTTTTACCTTTGATAGTATATGTCAAAAGCACACTATTGGATGTTTATGGAGCATCAAAAGATAGAAAGGCTATTAACTTTTATGGGATGAAATTATATTGGTCAAACTAAACTATCAAAAGTTGGTACAAGGTGCACATAATTCTAAACTACACTTTATGAATATAATTGTAGTCTTGTGCACTTAATTTAAGAACATTGAAGATTATTTCAGGTTCCCACTGAAGTTAAAAAGATGTTCCAAAATGACTAAGACAAGAACTTAAAGATTTGCTTTGGACATAGAGAATAAAATTTGTCCGTTGCTTCTTCGCATGATGATGGTATTTGGCAACAAAAATTTGACAATGTTCTTAAAGAATCTTACAAAAGAACAGCCAAGAGGGTGCTTTGGGTTCAAACTGATGCTGACATATTTTTTTGCATATTTTTGCACTTGGAGGAACTGAATTAATCCATGATTCAAGCCCTATTTCAGAATGGAATATGTCATCGGTCCATGATTGATCACCGCAAATACATTATGCTTTCTGCCATACTGCCTGGCTGTTTTGCAATCTTTGGCCTATAGATGTTTGGCCATTCTATCAACATTTTCATTATTGTTTCTCTGGTGCTATTGTGCAAACAATTTAATATCTTTGCGGCTTTTTTCTGTAAGTTGATGTTATTGTTTTTAGTAAACATATTGTAAATCCGAGTGCACTGAAATGCTGCTTCATTTATAATTGAACTATTTTAAAAGTTTTATGCTTTAGTTTTGCTCTTAGTTTTTATGTTGTTATTGCCCACGTTATTTTTTAATAGGTATACATATTTTTTTACTTTCATAGATGACTACATTAAACTTATTTGTTTAGCATTTACATAAAGCTACTGTTATTTAATAAAATTATTTCCTCTTGTAGGTAAATTTGTCATGTATCTCCACGGGCATGGCACGTGGTGCCTCTCTAGAGTGTGTATATATGCGCACAAGAACGGCAGAATTTTCAGCCAACCGGTTATTAAAACACACATCATTTTGCCAGAAAGTATAAAGAAAAATTTACTGCTCAAGACACGAGTGTGTTTCCGCGTGTACATACTTTTTCTTACAAAATATACACGCAATGGAAAATTAATAAATATATATATATATATATGCACATGATACAATGAGGCAAAAGCAACCTCCTTACCTTCCAAAACTGAATAGTTTTTGTTTAAGTGGCATAGATTTTCAGGGGAAATGTATTTTGGGTCGAGGCCTTGCATTTCCCAGTCCATAACTTGCCGCTGCAAGTGACCCCATGACCTCCTCAGCGGCTTGGCTAGAAATACTATCATCTTGCATAAAATTCTCCACAATACTACACTACCAGTATAACTGTAATTAGAGAGATTACTTTCTTCATATTCTTGAATTTTTGCTATATTCTTAATGATTTTGCAGAGGGCCTGCCATGATTAAATAGTGGAAGGAATAGCTAACTACAACATGGAGCATTCATTTGTGATAATGAAAATGGCCACAAATTTGAGAATTTGAGATCATCACTTCACTAGCCTCACAAGAATAAGGATAGAGACGTGAAAATCACATTCCAACATGAAATAAAAACACTGCAAAAAAAATTAAAATTGGAAAGTATAAGTGGACACGTGCCACTGTAGAATTAACAAGAATTGAAGTCCATATGCAAGCCCCGTTTAAAAAAGAAATTTTAATTTTCTACAAAGATATTTTAGGCTTTAGAGCATGTCACGTACGATATGTTTTACTAATTAACTTGATAAATACAAAACGGCGACAAATATTAGAACATTTGTAAGACATAGATAACATTACATTATTAATCAAACGGCAGAAAAATATGAAACACGGATCTTATTATAATTCAACCGCCCAGAAAAAAAAGAGCCAAATTCCCAAAATCAGGGGACATTTCAGAGTTTGAAATGCAATAATGAGGAAGTGCCATCGAGCCCCTTCTTGCTGAAGTGGTTTCATTTGACGGGATCTATAGGTTTCGTGGATGGGCATAGCCAATCTTAAGCAAGCTCTAAGCCACAAGTTTTTTAAATTAAAATTAATAGATACGCCTTTTTTCGGTTCACTTTTCTCTGTTAAATTCTATGTCCAGAGGAAAATTCCTGATTTTTGACAAGTATACCATAATATCTAGAAAGAATTTCTGCACCGCAATGTCACTTCTGCATATTATAATTTTTGACATTTATCTGCGTGGATTTTATAATCGTCCCAACTTGCCGGAGATAATGACCCAAGATCTGTTAGTGAAAGGAATGCAACAATAATTTAATGTTATCTTAGAAAACTTAGGCACATATGTGTATATTATATTCATAAAATTCATGGAAATTAATGATCCTCACAATTCATATTTACAGAACTAATGCATGGAAACGATCCTCACAATTCAAATGTGGAATTAAAGCAGTTGCAACAACTAATTTTCTCGCATACAAGCAAAGAATATGGAAATTATTTGGTAATTGGATCTTCCTTAGTTGTTTCACCTGTTATCTGTTGCATCCGGTGTACATAAGAAGAGGTCAAAAGCCAAAGCTAAGAAAAGAAGAGCTTTTACACCGTGTGAAAATCTGATCAAGGAACTCATTAAAAATCTACCACATTTCAAGTTGTCAAACTCATTAAAAATCTCTCAGTTTTAATTTTTACTGAACCACGAAAATAATCTGTTGTATTATTAGGCTGCAGTAACATAATTCGGCTGAAAGTGTGCCTTTGTACATGGTTTCCCAGAAAACATGTGTGATCCCTATATCGACAGTGTGGCTTTCTAGCTATTCTTACATTCTGTTGCAATTCGGATGCTACAATAATTTAATAATGCCCCTTCAATAAGTCACTTTTCCTTCTTATTAATAAATATAAGGTAAGCAGGTATGCTACCAGTTGATTTATGATTACATAGTAGTACTGTTTTCATTTTTTGAATCTTCTTGTTTGAATAGGTAGGGTGATTCCACTATATTTTGACTAACATGTTTCACTATTGCTTCAAATACAGAACCAGCGATAGGTCTTCTCATTCAATCTTTATTACAACAGTTTTCACGTAATCCATTTTAGGTCATTGATTCACACAAGATATTGAGATATGATCCAGATCCTCCGGGAGGCACACACAGTAATAATTCCACAAATTACACATGTCCTTCAACTTATGATTATTTCTATTCTTGCAACCTGAAATCATCAAGGCCAGACCTATCAATCGGCGGCAAGAAGACCTAGGAAATATAACCCCTTACTGTAAACTCCTTGTATCGTGGGGAATTTTCTTCCGACAACAACACTTTGTGGGGCCATATATTTTTCCAGGCAGAGCTGCACCAGTGAAGAAGCCTGCAACTGAGATTCTTGGTCCTACCTTGCTGGCAACAACTCTGTGATCAGTGCTTATAAACTCGTTGTTTGAAATAATCTGCACAAAATCAAAATCACTCAGAATTACTAATTATTTGTAAGTTTTACTATAAACTGCAATATTAGTTAGTGAAATTGGACGGTTTTTGTTGGCGTAAACTTGCAGCATGTCTCCAATGTTGACTACCAAACTCCCAGGCAGGGGTTGCACATTTATGTACTGATAGTCATGCAGGACTTGGAGGCCACCAATTTGGTCTTGCAGAAGAATTGTTAAGAAAGAAGGATCGGTGTGGCTGCTCGTGCCCACGGTTAACTCGGGCTGTGGGCAGGCGGGAAAGTGGTGGCCGATGAAAGTCCATCCTCTCACACATTCAAGGGCCCCTGAGTGTTCTGGTTTGAGACCAAGAGCTTCTGATAACAACTCAAACAGAGTTTCTCCCAGCTTGGTGGTGACTTGATCCAGATGCTTGATTGTTGGGTCCCTGCTAAGTAGTAAGTGTGTATGTGAATGAAGCATTTTGATGGGGGCTAAATATAGGTTGGCCATAATTGCAGTCCATGTGATTATTCTAATAAAATTAATTAAAGCCTTTTATCATTTTAGACCCGATAATTAATCATTATTTTTCTTATTTATGTAAAAGCACGTTATGAATTCACTAGGTTTAAAATTTTGACCTCACATCTTAAATTTAAGATTTATGCAATTTGGGGCAAGGGCCACTCAACTATAATACATCGTTATGAATATCTATAGTGCCAAATCCACAAGGTACAGAATTTTTACATTTTATAATTTGTCATAATTTTCTCTGCATATTAGCATCTTCTATCAAATATTAATTTCAATGTTGGAGGATCTTTGTCAAGGAATGCTATGACTTCCCTAATGATTTACTATTAAGCGCAGAATTTAAACTAGAGTGGATACCAAAAGAAGCTTCAAAAGCGAATTTTTCCACACTCACACCACCTTCTATTTAGTAATTAACGCGAGTCACAAATGAATTGGTGGATGAACAGGGCATCCAAATAGAATCATTGAGATGGTGAAAGATAATTGTCAAAGGAAAAAACAACCTACTGATGTTTTAATCTGTTGTCTGTATCTGTGGTAACTGATGAACATCCATGAAACAGTACTGGATTTTGTCCAGGACCAGAATTCGTCTCCTCGAAAGCCTTCAGCTCTTTTACACGATCATAGTCTTCTGCAGGTCCTGGCAAGGATTCTTTCAGGCTAGACATACTCGTTTTTTCTTGGTCTAGATTAAGAGAATAGAGGAAAAGTAAAGTTCAGCCATGTTGAAACAATGTTGTTTCAGTTGTACTGATGTGTAGTTATCCATAAGTTGAATTCTAATCAGATTAAATATTTATTAAGACAAGTTTGTATCTGAGGACATGAAGTTCTATGCTATTCCCTTGGCAGATTAAAATATGTGAAGTTTTCCAGGGTTATCCAACTAATGGGCATTCTATTGTCTCTTCCTGCTAAAATAAGGCGAAACCTATCATTTCGGTAAGAGTTGGCTTAAGCTTTCCACTTTACCTACTTTTATTTTTTCATATACATATAACTTCTTTAATTTTTTATTTAAATTTTTATTTCCACTTTTTTATTTAAATTTGTATTTCCACTTTACCTACTTACTTATATGAGCTTTCCAATAAAGTTATAATTTTTTAGAGTTAACTACAATATTTTTACACCTCATATGTATTTCTTAATTTTAGAATGTACTGTAAGTGTAACATTCCTATTTAGTTAATAGAAAATTTTGTTGTTCATAAATTATTTTTATCAATAAAAATAGGTCTATTTAAAATATTATGAGTAAAAAAATCTTAATTGAAATTTTAGAATTTTGTCAATTAAAGGTCAAGCACCAACGACAAACAATTAGATCGCTTTTCCATAAAAGTTATACTATTTAATATTAGGAAAATATATTTAAATAATAAATTTTAGATAAAATGAATTTCTTGTGTATTAAAATGGGTAATATTTATCTTAAAATTCGTAATAATAACTAACAGCTATTTGCTATTAGAAGAATGTCTACAAATTACATTTAATTGTCTCTAAATCTCAAAAATGTTCTAACTTATTAGATAATCTGCAGTATATAAAATAACATTCATTATTTTTCCTACTATTTCAACAAGTGTTTCTAATTTTTGAAACGTGTAACTTCTAAAGTTTGTAATTTAAGCATCAACATAATTATTTGAGATCCCATAGGCTCATGATAAATAAATTAATTTAAGTATTCTTTGTTCGTACAAATCAAACAAATTTTTTATGTAATTGCATTACATTCCTCATACATGCATTTGCAAGTTTTTTTGTGATATCTTGTGTGTACGTGTAACAATTTCTTCTATAGCAATTAAAAAGATATAATTCACCACGTGGAAAAATAACTTCAGAAATTATTTTTTAAAAAAAAACAATATGAATTGATTGACTTTATTCAAAAAAAATTATGCTCGTTAAAAATCTAACAAAAATAATATAAAAAAAATACTTTAAGAAATTCTTAAAAATTCAATGGTGATATTAGATTTCTTCAACAAAAATTATTTGTTTATAAATACGAGAAAATATTTTTCAAAAAAATTTGCAGAAATGTTGAAATTAGTGAAAGCAAAATGTTTGATTGCATACTAGGCAAAACTCCTAGTTAAAAGTTCAAGAGGTATATGCAATACAAATCATTGGACAAAGGTCGAAAATCTATGAAGTATTGTTTCTTTAGTGCATTGATAACAAAGGACAATTGCATCTGTGACTTCAATACCAAGATATTATACTGAAGAAAATATAATTTTTAATAGCTTTTAAGGTGTAATAGTGTTTTAAATTATTTAGAATATGGAATAAGTACAAAATCACATCAGATAACGTTCTCAACAAATATTAAATTTAAATTAATTTTTTATGAATTAATTTCCTCTATCTTAGGAGTTGTTTATATTTTAAGCTACTTTTTATCATTTAATTTTATTTTATTGATCTTTGAACAATTATTTATCACACACACATATATATATATATAACAAATATACTCGAGTGATCAATTAGACGAATGAATCGCCCTTGCACTTATACATGTGAGGTTCAAGATTCAAAATTTAATGAACCTTAAATATGTATTTGCATGTGTATATGTCTAGCATTCAAAATTTAACGACTCTAATAATTTATTCTAGCTCAAGTTGGAGACCTAGTAACTCTTTTCAAATGTATCCAACTGACTTTTGACTTGAAATTTACAACATTAATCTCCCAACTCTGGAATTAATCACATCAATATCATGTGGAAAAGGTAACAAAAAAGGTGTTTGACTAAACTTATAAGTTTCTTAAAATATTTTATAAAATATTTAATAGAAAATAAAGTTTATGCCAAAGTAAAATATTAAAATTATATAAATTTATTTGGAAAAAAGTATAGAATTTCTAACTTATTTTTATTATTTTAACACTTACAAACTATCATTACTAACATTTTATCCAACTTATAATATCCAAATGCTTTAGAAGTTACTCAAAAATAAAATTTAATATTTTATAAAATTCAAAAATACCTTATAAAATATTTTAAAAATAGTCAAATACTAACCAAACTAAGTTGTTGCGACAATCAATTAACATATTAGAAGAGTAAATAGTATATAATAGAGCCCTTGTCAAAAAATACCTTATAAAATATAAGGTAAATGACACTTCATCCCCCTAAATTTAATTGTTTTGGCACATTACCCCCCAAAAATAACTTAAAGCCACTTTACCCCCATCAACTTAGAGTTGTTGGAACACGTTGCCCCCAAATACAATTTTTGATAGATTATATGAGCTGAGAAAGGCTATTCTTGTCATTTTTACTTTTTCCCATATTTTTTGCTAAAAATAAAAGACTTGAACTACTCTTGTTGTTTCTACATTTTTCAATTCAAAAATAAAGAAACTCATCTACTAAGAACAATAAAATACTTGGGTTCTTATTCTTTGCTTACCTTCAATTGGCTCATTTACATTCTCCTATTATTTAGAGAATTAATTATTGATTGAAATACAATTAAATGGATTTTAATACATGTATTTTAGTTAGAAGCATTTTTAGTTTTTTATTCATGTGGCAAGGATGGTGATTGTATTGTAAATAATATCTTCAAATGATTAATTCATTTTATTGTCTGGAAAGATTGCTTAACTAACCACGTTAAAAAAGTAAATCACTAACCTTATTATTACTTTAAAATAATTTTTTCTTACCTTGTAAAAGATATTTTTGGAAATAGTAAAGTTCATACTTCAGTGTAGTACTAATAAAAATATCCAATCAATCTTTAAAAAATTAGAATCATGAACTTTGTTATTCCTCTAAACGATAGTCATGTTTGATTAGGAAAGAAAGAGTAAGAAGTGTTAACGTAATACACATTTTTTTTCCTTTTTTTGGCTATCAACAATTCAATCTTTTGATTATACACATAATTGATTGGTTTAGTTAGAAATGCATTTTACAAACTAATAACCCTTTTAAAATATATATATACACACACACAACACGTTACATAAAGTGCCACACAAATATATTGAGGAATGTGGGAACAAGTGAACAATTTTAGCATTTTCTCTAGCCATATAATCCACTATAAATTATATTTGCAAAACAAAGTGTTTCAATAATTATAAGTTGAGGGGATAAAGTGCCATTAAGTTATTTTTTGAGGGTAATGTGTCAAAATAATTAAATTTAAGGGAATGAAGTGCCATTCACCCTAAAATATATGAGCTTATAAAATATTTTAAAAATAGTCAAATACGAACCACTGTTAAAAAAATCGGACCAGACTGGTTGGACCGTCAATCAGCCAGTGAACCGGTTCAATTTTCTCAAAAAATCAAAAAAATGAAACAAAAAAGTCATATTTTGTAAAAATCATTCAAACCAGCCTGTTGGACTGTTGAACTGGACTGGTTTTTTATTTAATTTTTAATAAAATTATTTGTTTATTTTTTATTTTGATCTAAATACAAAGTTTGAAGGTTAAGATAGACTTCACAAGCTATCTAAAAGTAAAAAATAAACCTTAATTTAGAGTTTAAAATTTAGAATTAACTTACACACTCTCAATTTTAAACTTTAAACTTAATATAATTAAATTATTGCGATCATTTATAACATGAATTGTGAAATTTGGATTATAATATTGGACAATATACTTTAAGCTCTTTATGTTTTATATTTTGATATTTTATTAGTTTTTAAGTAATATATATAATATAAATATATATTTTATAATTATGAAATCACGATTCAATTACGGTTCGACCGATGGTTGAACCAATGAACCATGAATCAGTAAGTTTTTTGGTTTAATAAACAATTCAATTTTCCAAACACTGATGCCAATCAGATTAAGAGTGAGTTTGGCTAAACTTATTTTAAACATCATATAAATTTCTAAATCTTATAAAATATTTTTGGAGCTTATAAAATATTAGATCTTATTTTTAAAATAATTTGTTGAAGTATTTGAATAAAATAAGATTTTGGAGCTTACAAGGTGTTAATAATGACAATTTTATAATTAAAACAGCTAAAAATCAAAGAGTTTATTAAAATCTCAAAAATAAGTTAAGGTCTCCTTATTTTTTTTAAGATAACTTATAAATTTTTAACAAACAATTTTAGAATATTATAAATTTTTTTTTAAAAAAAATTATTAAATATTTTTTATCAACTTATAAATTTTTAGACATCTGATAAAATATTTCGAAAAACTTATAAATTCACCCAAATATCCACTAAGTAGTCGCGGCGGCAATTCACTAAAAGAAGAGTGGAGTAAATAGTATAGAACTATAGATAATAGAGCCCTTGTCGGGAAATTCAAATAATTTGATCAAAAATCAGCCATTCAGCTGTGATTTTTTTAATTCTGCAGTCGCCACTGACCACTGACTAGTTGAGTGGTCCAGACGTGAAGAAGAGAGAAACAATAATTCAAAATCATTAGACTAACTCAGCAGATTAGAGCTTCAAGTAGAAAACAACAAAATGATCAGCGGCTTATTTTCTGGCTGCTGTTCATTACAAAATAGAAGATGGAAGTTCAGACAGAATATGATCGACAAGGTGAATTAAGAGCATTCGACGATTCAAAAGCCGGCGTAAAGGGACTTGTTGATGCCGGTATTACAAAGATCCCACGTATGTTTGTGAATGCCAACGATAAGCCTGAACTCAACTTGAGCAATTACAGCCTCGATTTCTGCTTTCCGATCATAGATTTAGATGGTTTAAATGATGCAGCCAGACGGGCTGAGATTGTCGAGAAAGTTAAGGACGCCTGTGAGATATGGCGATTCTTTTAGATAGTCAATCATGGGCTGCCGGTAAGTGTAATGGATGAAATGATTGAAGGGGTTCGAAGGTTTCATGAGCAAGATACTGAGATGAAGAAATATTACACTCGTGATCCCACTAAAAGCTTTCACTACAATAGCAATTTCGATCTTTATAAAACATCAGCGGCCATGTGGAGGGATACTATCACTTGTGTAATGGCTCCTCACCCACCTGATCCACAAGAATTACCGGATGTAAGCAGGTAGATTGAAACGATGGGGAAAAGTGTTGATTTGTTTATTGCAATGGTGGCCAATTCACGGTCAAGTATGCAGCCCAACTATTTGAGGTATTGTCTATGCGAGCATGCATTTAATTGGGAGATTTTTTCTTGAAAAAAACATATCGAAGGTTGAAAGAGAAGGGATATTTAAATTTTCCCAAAGTTTTTGAGTCTTTCAATATGGGGAATACAAGGTATATCACTATAGCTCCTCAACGGCTGATGAAGATATTAAAATAGTTTACAAGCTAATCTTCCTCTCTCACCATTCCAGATGCTTTTTAGAACAAAACCTTCATTGGATGCATGTCAGTTGGACAATACCTTAAGATGACTGAGCGTCAATATGTTTGGGATTGGATCATCACACTTATTTGCTTTCTACTTTCTTTAAACTCTGTTTAACTAAAATGCTGGGCTTTTCCTGCAGAGATTTCATGTTTGAATACTGTAAACATGTGATGAAAGTAGGGCACATTGTATACGAATTGCTATCTGAATTTTTGGGCCTCAATCCAAGTTACTTGAAAGACATTGGCTGTGTTAAGTTGAATCTGTTTGTTGGCCATTACTATCCCGCTTGCCCAGAACCAGAACTGACCTTTGGCGTCAGAAGCCATGTTGATTTTGGATTGCTTACTATACTCTTGCAGGACCAAATTGGTGGTCTCCAGGTGCTACACCAAGATCAGTGGGTTGATGTTCCTCCCTTGCCTGGAGGTCTAATAATAAACATTGGGGACTTTATACAGGTAAGTTTGATGAAATTATTTTGTTGGATTCTTACAGAATTTGCTCAAAATAACTTTTAATTTCACTTAATTAGTGCAGCTTATCACAAATGATAAATTCAAAAGCGTCAAACCTGGAGCATTGTCCAAAAGGGAAGGACCGAGGATTTCAGTTGCTACTTTCTTGAAACCGCATTGGCCTGATGGAGATAATCTACAGTTGTATGAACCAATAAAAGAGCTATTAACAGAAGGACCTGCCATCTATAGAGAAACAACCTACAAGGACTGTGAAACCTTCTACTTCATCAAATGTTAAGATGGAACCACCAAGCTACCATATTTCAAGTTGTGAAGCTATTAAATCGGGTGGCTGGGGCAGCTCATTGAGTAGTGTACAATTATAAATCTATCAGTTTAAATATTTACTAAACCACGCCAATAATCTCTTGTATGACAAAGTTAAGTATTTGGCAGCAGCAACTGCATTTTGTTCAAAGTGTGCACTTCTAGGAGGCCTTTCTTACTTCTTAGATTGTAGCTTGAATGATGTAATACTGGTATTTCTTCTTTTTCAGTGAATTGCAATTATGAATTTTCATTCACAGCATCAGCTCATGTGAAGTAACTTACCCCCTCAATCAAGACCACCACATCATTATACACATAGATTCAAAAGGCACTGAGCAAATATTGCCCACGTGTTTTAGCCACGTAGTCAATTGAAAAGGAAAATAAAGCAAATTCTATAACAATATATCGAATAATAAACTCATCTAAAACCTTAAACTATAAAGACAATAGAATGGAAAGACGTTGAATACTTACAACTTTTTTAATATGCATATCTGCATCCACAAAGATCATTCTTTCAAGGGGAATGAAAACTGAAAAATGGAAACTTTTGCACTTCATTGTAATTGTCATAATGCTCTCAAAGTGAAAGTTGCAATCAAACAAGTGAAATGTGGATGATACTTCTCTAAAAATGTTTCTTTCAGCTCCAACCTCCAAAGAAGCAAATGTCCCAAATGATCAAAATGCTTCCTTGGGCCTCACCATAATCCCTTCAACAATAAGGCCCTTTTTCCAATGACGATTTTCAGTTTCACGAAGTTGAATTTGGACATCAGATATTTCCCCTTCAGCAATGAAAAATTCTCCCAACTCAATTTCCTGCCAACCATCTATTCTACTTGATGGAAGCCGACCATCCATATTTCTTCCAGACACAAGACCCCTCCTGCGTCTACCCCTCACATTTGGTGGGACTAGGTAAACAGTGCTGGCCTCTGTGTTTTCTGCAACAATTTTAACCGATGCATTTGCAGGAGAGTCAAGCCCATGATGATTCTTTGAGATTTTATACACAAGATATGCTGCATAATTTGTATTAGGTGATAGCATTTGTGCTTGCAATACTCCCTGGATGTCAAGCCAGCAGACATCTAGAAGTTCAGCAACCTCACCAAATCTGCCGACAGCAGACAAATTGTAAATTGTAATGCGATTGTGTAATCACTTCAGATCATGACTGTAAATGTAGCATACACACGTCATATATGTGAAAAGGCTAAAACTTTAATGCATAACTCAAGCGGTCAGTTCAAATTCTCTATTCTAAGGGGCATTTCATCTTAATTCCACGTTACAAATAAACTTCAAATATATCAAATTTTTTTTAACAAAAACACTTGATTGCAAATCAAACACATTTGGCACAAAGTGATGAATCCGGACAGCAAGATCGATAAGAAGACAACGGCATACCTTGATTCTGGGAAAGATATCCAACTCCAGTATTCTGGAGTGCCTCCCCATATTATTTGAAGTTCTCTAGCGCACAACAAATAACACTTCCTTCCAGTCGATCTACTCAATCCAAAACTCTGTTAAAAAATTCAACATTTGGCATGACATAAGCATATTCTCTATGTAATGCTGCTACTGAATATTAGAGAATAAAACGGGGATCTATGAGACGTAGAAAACCACCGTTTTGGGCTCTAACAAACATAGAAAAATACTACACGCTCATCAGATTAAACAAAGGACAATTGGTTATTAAGTAAGAAATGCTTTTATTTTACCCCCCACCCTCACCCCCCAACCAACAGCCCCGACCCCCAAAAAAAAATTAAAAAACACACTTTTCAAGGAAATCAAAATATTTGGTTGTAATTGCTTATGGGACCATTTGATTTCATTCTCATAGCCCATTTTCGTTTTTACTTGAAAAATAAAAACAGAAAACTATTATTATCTATACTATTTTCTCAAATATTTTTATTTTCAAAACACTTTTTTTTATATTCTCTCTCCATTTTCATCACTTTTTCAACTGGTATTATTACCTCAATCATTTTTCATCTTTCTACTACTTTTCATACACCATTCAAATTATAATATTATTTTTTTAAACAATCACACATTACATCATTAATTCAACTTCAAAAACTACACAACTTTTAATATAAAAACACCAAACATCCAAATACATCTTATTTTCACACACACACACACACACATATATATATATATAAACTTATAATTTTAAACAACACATCTAAATACAATTCATTTTTAAATTCACTTTTTCTAGCCAAGTGGCTTGTAGCCCACTGGCATAAGTCTCCCACATAATGTAGGAGATCAGGAGTTCGAATCTAAACGGGCTCCTGATGTGTGCATGTGTATAAATAAAAAAAAAAAAAAAATTCACTTTTTCTATCTAATTTTTTATTATACATTTTCAAGTGAAAATAAAAATGGCATGTGAGAATGAAACCAAACAGCCCCTATGAGAATGGTTTTCATGTTTTTGTGTTTTAAAGATGATGAGAATGGTTTGATGTTTTTGTATTTTAAAGATTTTGAAAATATTTTAGTATTTAAGAGACATGAGAATGAGATATAAGATAGTGATTAATTATGAGATAAATTGTAATAATTATAATGATGTGATGTATAGATATGATTTAAAATTATTATGAATGATTGTGAATTTATTTTTTTAAATATATTTAAAATAATAAAATTATTATATGGGATTTATTTTTTTGGATTTGTTTGAAATTTAAAATAAATTAATAATTTGTAATAAATTTTTAATTTAAATAAATTAATTTTTTCCTTTAATTTTTATCAAAATATCGTTTATAAATAAATTTATTTTTTTATTTATTTAGTAGTAATAATATATTAAGAATTAAAAAATATCTATAAATAATTTAAAACTAAAAATATTTGTTTTAAATGTGAAAAACCTATCCTGTATTATGGATTTGTTCAATATTTATGTAGAATGTGCAAAGAGTGAATCAGAGAATAGATGAGATGGTGAATATTAGTCTTCAAAATTTACTTTTGAGTTGTACCACAAAGATTTATTTTAAAATTTCATATTTAAATATTACTTTACTCTTGTCTTGTGTCTTTAAAATCAAAAAAGAAAAAATAACTCATAGTAAATCATAGCCTTTGATTTCATTTCCATGAATTAAAGTAGTCAACCGTCATCAAACAGTACCGGATCACGCCAGAAATTTGAAATCAGATGACCACAGAAAAGAAACACAAGGAAATCAAGAATTGAGAGGATGATATTAGCATATACCAGTTTGCCCCCATCGAGAAGAATACCAGAGTCGCAAAGCATGAAATACAATTCCTTTTTCGAAGAAGAAGCCACCGGAGAACAGGATCGAGAAAGGATTTCTTGGTAATCGGGGGGCAGAAATCGCTCCCAAACGGTGTCGGATTCAGCTGCCGATTTGAAACCCCGAGAGACAACAGCCGCCTTGCAGGCGTCTCTGGGGGATGTCAACGAGATGATGTTGGCTATGCAGCCCTCTGGCAATAAAGAAAGCAGTGACGTTTTGTGATTCTCATCAGCCATGCTGCCGAAGTAAAAGTATTCTGGGTGTAGACTTAGACGAAGATGAAAGAGCCTTGGGCTGGGAATCTGGGATTATATTGTCTGCTAGGCTTGATGGGGTGCGGTTGATATTTAATTAAGCCTTTTTTTAATATTTGTTATAATGGATAAACGTTCTTAATAAATTTTGAACTCGATATTATTTATTATTGCTTATGAAAATTGGATTGTAGGGACAATAATCTGATTTGGTAGGATAAAATCTATAAAGAACAAATGAGGTATATTTTTGGTTTTATTTTTAATTAAATCATGTTTTTATGAATGAAGAAAACGCGAAAAATTTATTAAATAATATAAAAAATATAATTATAAATTTATATATTATATTTTAATTTATTTATACATTAATTTTATCAATTAAAATATTTTATTTTAATAAATTTAAAATATACCTCTTTATTTATATATTATTTTTAATCATATTATTCAAAATAAATGCATATATTATGACAAACAGACAAATTTGAGATCAGATGCGGAATAGAATAAAGTGCTTTTTGATTGGCTGGTAGTGCTAAATTTGCGGGGGCGTAGAGCCGATTAAGAGGATAACAGGGAAAGTTTTATGCAGCCCGCGACTTAACAACTGGAATGCTATGTATGATGACATTTTTATCTTGGCTTGCTACATAATAATGAATTAGTGGCGGGTGCACATTCGTTCTGAGTGCGACCATGGAAGGCCTAAAAGAGTCATTTGGGCTTTATTTTTTGAGGTCCTTTTATTCAGATTAGTAATTTGGCATATTTAGAACGGCCAATGAAATAAATTTTAATTTGAATTTAATTCGATTATCTAGAATTTTTCATCGATAAAAGATTTAATTTATATAATCCAATTAAAAAAGTTTATCATCTGAAATAAATGGAATAAATGTAACTCAAATCTAAATATATTTAGAATTATACATATAGTATTGTACGTATGTATACACAGGGTTCTATAGTAATATCAAAGTGGATATCTAGGTGAAGGAAGTAATAAACTCATATGCAATATATCAAATCAAGTACTTTTTATATAAATTGTTATATTTCAAGCTTATTTGTATTATAATTACATCACATGTTTCTCTATTTTTATAACAGAAAATTATGCAAGAAGAATAATGAGAAGGAGCTAAATGACATGATATGACAAGAATGTAATAAAAATATCGATTTGATTAAAATAAGTTTCTCTTTTATAAAACTTTTAGTCTATAATTGGTTGATTGAAGAATCAAATATAACCGTATATTTATAATACCAAATAAGTATTATTATCAACAGCAGAATCTAAAATACAATGATCCGGCGAATGAATGTGATTAAATTAAATTCTATTATTACTTTTAAGTGGTCAATAGGGTTGAAAACTTATTCATTAATCTGTTGTGTATTTTTTTAAGAATGATTGTTTTAAATTTAGATTCTACTATATTTTTAAAAATAAATAAATATATGATGTTTTGGGAGTATTCGGACTTGGATATCCAATAGATATTCGACTTTTATTTAGATTCGAATATGATAATGCTAAATACATATCTGGTAGAATTTTGGATTAGATTTAAATATAGTATGATCCATCCAATTTGACCCATTAACAGCCCTAGGCACATTCAATGCATGTGCTAAAATCTTATAGTGTTTTTTATATGATAACAATATTTATTTATTTTTTATATAATAAGTTGATAATTTCAATATATTTTTAATTGTTAAGAAATTATTTCAATTAAGGTAAAAATTATTTGAAATGCTTAATGAGTGAAGAGTAATGAGCATGCTTGTCATCTAATCTTAGTCAGTAAAAATTGAATTTTCTTTGCCTTTATCAAAATTCGATTTTACCATTTCGTTGTGTTGGGATTTTTGTATTTTTGGACTTTAGCTACCAAGTTCATAAGCCACATTCAACACTCCTACGCCTATGTAGCATGACTATATAAAGGACATGTGAAGTAAGAAAGGGTCTCTTCTTAAGTTTAAGATAAAACTAAGCTCTCACCTCAACCACGATGGCTTATAAGCTCGTACTTTAAGTGGTTTTTTAACTTTTCTTTTTGAGTTAGCACAATGGCGTTGCATAATATTGTTATTGGCATACTTTCTTTAACTTACACATTTGAAACTTCTATTCTGGTGGAAAATAGAGTGACTTTGACTTATATGCTTTATCCGCACAAGCAATGAAGCAAAGAATTTATCCATCCCTTTTCTCCAACTTTGGCTTTAGGATCTAAATTTCTTTAAAGTGCATCATTTCTTTACTAGATTCTGAACTTAGCTGCTAAGGAATTCGAAATAAATTTTTATAACTACTAATATGTTCTCTTTGTTTTTTTCAACTTGTTGCTACAACAGCAAGCAATGACAGAGCACTAGATTAATCTTTTGGTTTGATTTATGTTTTTCATTTTTAGGTATTATTTACAGCACAAATTTTAAATTACAAATTTTTGTATTTAGGTATTATTATCTTGTGCGGATAAAGCATATAAGGCAAAGTCACTCTATTTTCCACCATAATAGAAGTTTCAAATGTGTAAGTTAAAGAAAGCATGCCAATAACAATATTATGCAACGCCATTGTGCTAACTCAAAAAGAAAAGTTAAAAAACCACTTAAAGTACGAGCTTATAAGCCATCGTGGTTGAGGTGAGAGCTTAGTTTTATCTTAAACTTAAGAAGAGACCCTTTCTTACTTCACATGTCCTTTATATAGTCATGCTACATAGGCGTAGGAGTGTTGAATGTGGCTTATGAACTTGGTAGCTAAAGTCCAAAAATACAAAAATCCCAACACAACGAAATGGCAAAATCGAATTTTGATAAAGGCAAAGAAAATTCAATTTTTACTGACTAAGATTAGATGACAAGCATGCTCATTACTCTTCACTCATTAAGCATTTCAAATAATTTCAATATATGATAAAGTAACAATTTTCCTTGAGTATAAGCATCAAGTACTTTTAAATTTTATTAAAATAAATATACTCCTCGAGTATTGGTTTTATCAACAATATTTTTATGTGAAACGGAATGAACTTGGAGAAAAAAATTTCCAAAAGAATTAACAATTAAAAAAAAATATGTCCAGATAAAAGTTAGCCCAACTATTTGATTAACACTACGATTGGCAATGGGAATTTAATAGCCTAAATTCTAATGTAATATAGTAATTGTCAAAGTAAGTCATTATCCTACAATGTAATTCTTTTCTATTATCACATCAATAGTACTTAACCCTTTTTTCCAAAGGAAGATTTGAAATATGCGAAAAAATTGAAAGAATTATCTCAATGTTCTTTGTCCAAATTAAAAAATAATTAGTCAATAAATAACATACTCCATTAAAAATATAGTATGACATAAAAAAAAAAACTAAATCCAAAAAATGTTGTACAATTCTCATGAAAATTAAAAGAATCCTACGAATCTAATCATATCATTTCAATAATTTTCAAAACTTGATAACTTACTTGGAACGTAGTGCGAGGGCCACGAATTTAGCCGTATCATTACTGATACTGTAAAATGTTGTGAGTATAGGAGAATGAGGATTGAATATTGTTCTGGACTTAAGATTTGCAATCAAAACACATGTTAAATTAGTTTTAGCCGACGTTCAAGTTAGTTATGGTCGAGAGGATATAGAGAATGTAAGGTGTATAATGTAAATGACATTACCTTGAGCATGGTTGGGCCTGCAGTATTTATAGCTTTATGTGGGCGTGATTTTACCCCAATGCCCTTATCAGGTGTACTAGCTTTTTCCCATGCCAGGGAGTTGAAAGTCATTCCATGTCCAGATTCTGGTACTATGTCAGGTGGTTAAATCTCCTATTTTTCAGGATAACCGTGCCAGCAGGGGCACGTGTCTGCCAAAGTTGTTAGCAGGGTTGTTAGAGTTGTTGGCAGCAGTTGCACCGGCTACTAGTGTCGTTGGAGTGGGCTCGACCCGTCAGATCAACATGCCCAGCGGGGATCCGAGTAAACATCGGAGGTCGATCAATATCGATCAGACCCAATGTTAGAATTATCGGAGTAGTCTTTAGGTCGATATGAGTCAACCATAGACACTCCCAAGTGAGATCGATACCAGTCGACCAAACAAATTTCATCTTTGGGCCTTGTGGGCTGTTTTGTTTGATGTTGGGCCTATTGGGCTATCCCATATTATGAGTCCTCCAAACTCCCGATCCTAATCAAGCCTGTCGATGAGAAGAGGCAGGGAGTTTACATTCAACAGTAGCCTTTAATACACTCGATCAGGATTTTTGAAATTCTGACCCAAGTTTTCAAAATACCGACCAAGGGTTTAAGCGGTTTCTTTAAATTTAATATGGCTATCAATGCGCAGGATATGAAGCGTGTAGGATAGGAAGTGTCTGGGATACGAAGCATACAGGGGCAGGTTGTCATGATGGCAGTTACACAATTTCCCAAGCACGATTGCCTATAAATAGGGGGATGAGTCCTTTTATTCACACTTTTGCAATTTGAATGTTAGATAGTCTCCATTGTTGAAAAGTGTCTTGCTCTGCACCTTTCTCTTAAGAAACTAACACTGTAAGTGTCCCTGCTATACCTGTGTTTTTTTTTTTGTCTTTACATTATAGAACCATGTCTGTTAGTGCTGATTCTGGTAGGAATAAGTCTGAGAACATGGTTCGTAGGGGGAATAGTGAGAGTGAGAGCACTACTTAATCTAGTTCATCTTCGAGTGAAAGCAGTAGTTCCCATAATAGTAGTTGTTTCAGAGAGGTTAGGGTAGTGTCGGAGGGGGAAGCTGGGCCCTTTGAGATGCCTGTTAGCCGGGGTCAGTTGTTTACCCTGGATCATTATACAGAAATAGCATCGAAGATAATCGTTGTCGATTTAGTGAGAATTAGGACAGTCTATCACATTCCTGACGAATTTGAGATGGTAGCACCGGGGGCCCGGGGTCGAATGCATCGACCTCCTTAGGAGTTTATAACTGTATTTGAGAAGGGGTTAAAATGCGATTTAAGGTTCCTGCTCACCAAGCCCATAGTCGACCTCCTCGTAGGACTAGGTGTTTGTATCACCCAACTCCTCCCCAGCTGCTTCGCCACCTTATACAGTTTTGCCGTTCTGATGCATCTCTTCGACCAGCCTACCTCTTTTGCCAACCTTTCTAATTTATTCCACCTCCCAATGTCTCGCAAGTCGGGCAATAGCGAGGAGTTTGGTTTTTATTACCTTACTGCTCGACCCTAACGAAAGTTCTTAATATCCCCTGCGTCTTCTTATGGTTAAGAGTGGAAGAAACACTACTTTTATATTCGGGGATTGGGGGTGCTCGCCATTCTAGGGGTTTGGCGGAGGGGGTTGGTAGAGATGCCAGGTAACCAAACACCTAGCTGGCCCAACACCTTTATCTAGGAT
>JACGDI010005637.1:542325-553192 GCA_014898725.1 Jacaranda copaia | reverse complement strand
ATCTTTTCTTTCTTTCTTGTTCTGAGTAATGTTTAACTTTTGGTATAATAACATAAAGAGCACTTGGTTACCTGTTGTATAGTAATGATGTTGTACAACTATGTCGTCGATTGCTTCACATTTTCTGTTGTCTATCCGCTCTACCCTTAATGTTGATTGGCTTACAAAAATAATATGGCGTCTGTTTCAAGTATGGGGTTGAGAAAAGGCGAATGGTCGAGTAAACGCAGTGCGGAGCTGCGTAATTGTGTAATTGTGTACTTCAGGGTCGATGATGGATATGGATGGTAATGAGCCATTTAGATGGCAGCAAGAGGCTGCTTAGTCGTCGACTAAGGGGTTGACTATAACATTGGATGGCTGGGAGCCGTTTGCGTGGCAAAAAGGGGCTGCTTGGTCGTCGACTATGGGGTCGACTATAAAATTGGATGGCTGGGAGCCATTTGGGTGGCAACAAGGGGCTGCTTGGTCGTCGACTATGGGGTCGACTATAAAATTGGACGGCTGGGAGCCGTTTGGGTAGCAGCAAGGGGCTTCTTGATTGTTGACTACAAGGTCGGCTATAAAGTTGGACGACTGGGAACCGTTGAGGTGGCAACTTGGGGCTGCTTGGTTGTCGACTACAGGGTCGACCATAAAGTTGGACGGCTTGGAGCTATTGAGGTGGCAGCTTAGGGTTGCTTAGTTGTTGACTACAAGGTCGACCAGAAACTTCTATAACAAAAATTAAGCAAGTAAAATTGCAATTTTATTTAGACCAACAAGCCACAAGGATACACACCATATAGATTTAAACAAAAAACGTCCTGAGATTGATGGCGTTCTACGGGCGGGGGAATTCCTCTCATTACATGTTCGCTAACCGGTAGGCATTATGTTTTGCCACTTTGACAATAGAATATGGCCCTTCCTATTTTGGTTCGAGCTTGCCTACGTTCTTGGAAACCACTACCTTTTTGAGAACAAGGTCTCCAACGTTGAAACGGCGCTCTCTGACCCTTTTATTATAAGTCTGGGCTATTTTTGATCTGTAGCGCTGCATTGTGTTATAGGCGTCCTGACGACACTCGTCGATGGTTTCTAGATCTAACTTTCTTTCGATATGTTCCTTAGCGGGTAATAGTAGATGATCCGAGCAGTATGTTGGATCAATTCTGAAGGAACAACCGCTTTCGACCCATACACCAGACTATAAGGGGTATGACCAATGGCTGTTCAAGGGGTTATTCTGTATGCCCACAGCACACTGGGTAGGTCATTCGCCCAGTTCGCTCCGGTGTCCTCAATTCTGGCCTTCAACAGGTTGAGGACGGTCCAATTGGTCATCTCAGTTTGTCTGTTCGATTGGAAATTATCCACTGATGTGAAATATTGTGCGATCCCCAAAGCCTCGCACCATCCCCATGTGCTCTTACTTTGAAACTGGGTGCCATTATCTGAAATAAGTATCTTAGGCAGTCCAAAATGACAAATGATATTCTTTCATATGAAACTTTTTATAGCCGCGTCGGTTATCTTAGGAATGGCTTCAGCTTCGACCCATTTAGTGAAATATTCGATTGCTAAGATAATGAATTTTTGCTGCCCAGTTGACTTCGGTAGGGAACCCACAATATCGATTCCCCATTGATCAAATGGCCAGAAAATCTCAACATTAACCATCGGTGTAGTCGGCTGGTATGGGAGGTTGGAATGGACTTGGCAAGACGCACACTTGCGCGCAAAATTCATTGAATCTTTCAACAATGTTGGCCAGAAGTATCCATACCTGATTATTTTATAAGCAAGAGACCTTCCTCCGGAATGGTTGCCACACATACCTGCACGAACCTCTTGCAACACTTTGGATGCCTCGACCTGATCCAAGTATCTTAAAGGGGGTCCATCGAGAGACCTTTTGTACAGTTGGTCATGCTCGTCGAGGGTGAATTTTGAAGCCTGACCTCGTAGGCACTTAGCCTCATTCTTATCATCGGGGACAATATCTTGGCTGAGATATATTTTTATTGGAGTCTGCCAAGAAACGGGTACTTCATCAATGGCGGTTATAAGGTTTTCATCTATCAGTGTGATCGATGGCCTGTTCGAGACTATAAATGTAATCTTCTTGTCTCTTGTTCCTCTAATTGAGCTAGCAAACTTAGAAAGGGCATTTGCCTATTCATTCTCAGATCGAGGGACTTGGCTAAGGGTGAATTTTTTGAAAGACTGTTGCAACCTCTTTACCTCCGCCAGGTACTAAGCCATCGACTGCTCTTTGGCTTCAAAATTTCCTCCGACCTATTCAGCCACTAACTAGGAGTCCGTGAACGTGGCCAAATGCTCGACCCTATGCTCAAGCACTATTCTCATTCCTATTATTAGGGCTTCGTACTCTGCCTCATTGTTTGTAACTGTATAGTCCAGCTTGATTGCAAAATTATATTCTTCCACATCAGGGGAGCGAAGAGTGACCCCAATGCCTCCACCCAATGTGGTCGATGACCCATCAACCTGTAAAGTCCAAACAACAGGGGTCGCAGTATCCTGGTCGGGTAAATCAATTCGCTCTGTAATGAAATCGATAAGTACCTGTGCTTTGATAGCTGTTCAAGATTGAAATTTGATGTTGAATTCTCTAAGCTCGATCGCCCACTTGGTCAATCTGCCTGATGTATAGGCTTTTGCTAAAACTTGCTTTAGTGGCTGGTTTGTTAGCACAATGATAGAGTGAGACTGAAAATACGATCTCAACTTTTGAGCAGCGGTCACTAAGGCCAATGCAAATTTCTTAATCTCCAAATAATTGTGCTCTGGTCCTTGGAGTGACTTACTGCAATAGTAGACCAATCGATGATTGTCGTTCTGGGTCGATATCAGTACTGAGCTGATTGACACCTCTGAGACTGCCAAGTAAATCTGAAGCACCTCTCCTAGCCCGGGTTTTACCAACATCGGGGCTGAGGTTAAATATTATTTTAGTTCGAGCAGCGCCTAGTCACACTGCTTCGTCCATCGAAAACTTATCTTTCTAGCATTTTTTAGAATTTTAAAAAGGGTAGGCCACAATTCTCCCGACTAGCCTTTGAACCTCTCGAACCGTTCTCAGAGGAGTGATATCTAATACTACCTGAATTTTTTGCGTATTGGCCTTAATACATCTCTGGCTAACCATGTAGCTCAAGATTTTTCCTCCTCGAACTCCAAAGGTGCATTTGTTTGGGTTCAACTTTAATCCAAATGCCCTCAAAATTTTGAAAGTATAGCTGAGGTCGAGTAAGTGATTTTGGGCTTTTTCTGTCTTGACTATTATGTCGTCGACGTAGACTTTCATTGAATTTTCGATCTCGTCTTTGAACATAAAGTTTACTAATCACTGATAAGTTGCCCCTGAATTTTTCAAATCAAATGGCATGACCAGAAAGCAATAGACACCATTAAAAACAACAAAAGAGATTTTATTCCTATCTTCGGGTGTCATAAATATTTGATGATAGCCTTAAAATGCATCCATCATACTTAACAACTCACATCCAGCAGTTAAATCAACTAGTAAATCTATCCAAGGGAGGGGGTGAGGATCTTTAAGACATGCTTTATTCAAATTAGTAAAGTCATTACACATCCTCTACTGTCCCTCAGTTTTTGGAACTAAACAACATTACAAAGCTAAGAGGGGTATAGAATTTCTACAATATAGCCTGCGTCTAAGAGTTTTCTAACCTTCTCCTCGATGATCTGTGTCCTCTCAGCATTGAATGTCCTTGTCTTCTGCCTGACCAGCTTGTATGAAGGGTCAGTGTGAGGTGGTGCACAATGACATTCGGGTCGATCCCTTGTAGGTTAGAGGCTTTCCATGTAAAGACGTCGACATTTCTCCTCAAGAAGTCGACCATGAGACATTCTAGATAAGGCCCTAAGTTCGTCCCAATACAAGTTATCTTTTTGGGGTTGCCATCTTTTAGCTTAATTATCATGAATTCCCCAACAGGCTCCACCCTGGTGTTCTCCAATTTTCACTTTTTGCTTGGTTGGGACTCTTCGGGTTCCGCTACTGAGGTATCCCCTAAAGTCTTCAGCTGTGGTCGAGTCTTCTACTCGGATGGCTTGACTAAAATGCTGTAGCACCTCCATGCCTCCTTTAGATTGCACAAAAGCTCGCCCGTGCCAGCTGGAGTTGGAAATTTTACTTTCAAATGATATCTAGATACGATGGCACGAAAGTTATTGAGGGCGGGTCAGCCAATGATAACATTATAGGCGAATGGGGTGTCGACCACAAGGTAATTCAGCATTAAGGTTCTCCTTCGAGGAGCCTCCCTAAAAGATGTGGTCAAGTCAATCGACCCCTCCGGTATGATCTCCGACCCCCCGAATCTGACTAGTAGTGTGCGCACAGGCTAAAATTTCAACTTGCCCAAGTTCATTCTTTTCAGAGTTGATAAGAATATAATATTCGCAGAGCTGCCATTATCGACCAGAATCTTGCGCACTTCGAAGTTTGCAATCTCCACGGATATGATCATCAGGCAATCTATTTTGTGATCAACATTTTTGCCCTCAAAATGGGTCAAGTCAGCATCCGTGAATAAAATGGGCTTTGCACTCGTAGACAGGTGAAAAGTTATCTCCACAAGTGAAGCCTTATTGGACTCAAGTCCCCTCTGCGTCTGTCTACGAGCGGACTTAGAGTCCCCCCAGTAGGATCTCCTGTGATCATGTCAATAACTCCTCTGATGGGTGGGTGATCATCCTAGGCGGGCTTTTTTTCTTTGTCGTCTCTCTTAAGGCTAATCGACCTTTCTCAATGGGGAGTTCGATCGATTTTGCCCCCTTCGATCTGGGCTTCCACAGCTATATACTTCTTGAGATGACCCTGTCTGATCAATCTCTCAATCTCATCCTGGAGATTGAAGCACTCGTCAGTGTCATGCCCTTTTTATTTGTGGAAGTGGCAGTATTTCTTCAATTTTTTCATGGCCTCAGTCTCCGTCAGCTTTCTTGGCCTCTTGAGGAGGTTATCGTGTTGGATAGCATATAAGACCTCTTTCCTCGGAGTGTTTAGCGATGTGTAGTCGTGGAAATGTTTGATCGGAGATCGACCTTGCTCTTTGTGTTTCTGGTCGTCTCTCTCCTTCTTTTTCTTGTCGACCTCAGGGGATCCAAACTTGAGCTTGTTCATCTCCTCTTGGGTCATGTATTTTTCTGCCAGGTCAAGCAGCTCCTCCATTGTCCTGGGTCTCTCCCGCACCAGAGCATTAGCGCACTCTTTTTGCTTGAGCCCCAAGAATAGCACATTAATCAAAAACTCAATCCTAGGGTTGTTAATCTTCAGGACCTCCGTATTAAATTTGGTGAAGAAGTCCCAGATGGATTCTCCCTCATTCTGTTTGACGATATGGAAATGGGTATGGGGAAGCTTGGCCTTCCTCCGACTAGCGAACTAGTGCAGAAATTTATCGCACAGCTGGTCATAGGAGTAGATCGTTGATGGTTCCAGCTTCAAGAACCAGTCTAGTGTAATGCCTTAGAAGGTGGTCACCAATATTTTGGCATGGATAAACTCATTGTGACCATGCAACTGCATCATGTGCTCAAACTGCATAAGATGCTCGTTCGGGTCGATAGAGCCATCATATCTCAAGAGGCTGGTGGGGACTTTGGCTCTACAGCAATGCGTTCATCAATGATCTCCTACACGAATGGGGATCCTCTCTCCCGATGAGATCATTGAGAAGCATCCAGGTTAGGTGCCCTGTCGGTATTTTTCCTCAAGATCTCATCAAGACATCTATTGAGTTGCTGGACCTGATAGGATATTTCCTCCCACTCATCCCGATCCACCTGGGTGGCATTTCAGTCAAAACCCGACCTGATGCGCTCGGCCCTCTTGCACTGCGGGGCTTGACTAGGCCGATGCGCCAATTCTGCTAACTCCCCTTGATCTTCATGATAGTCATGCTTTGAGCGTTCGACCTTATCACGCTGCGTAGCTCAATTAGGTCGAATGCGATCCTCTGAGTCCGCCACCTCCTCGCGTGGTTTTGGACGCCTTTTTTTCGCTAGTGGGCGTCTAGGACTGACCTTACGCCAGGTGAGTGGATGCCTTGCTTCATGGCGGGAGGGGCTATTCTCTTGGGGTCTATTTTTCTGTGGTGGCGGCTGCGGAGCTGCATTGGAGGCGAGGGCAGGCACTGAGGTGTGCCTATTCAGGACAACAGATAATTGAATTGATATCTAAGCGGATATCTGTTCACTGATCAGTTGCATCAGCTGGGACATGGGCAGCGTCACCAGCTATTCTTGGGGGACATTGGCGCCTGTAGCGATTATGTCTTGCTGGGGATTAGGGGGTGGCAGGGAAATGGACCTCCGATTATCCTCCATTCCAAATGTTACTTTGTGTGTATTCATCATTTTTTTCGTTGCAATCTCAAAGGTTCCCACAAACGGCGCCAAATGATACTGCAAAATGCTGCGAGTATAGGAGAGTGAGGGTTGGATATTGTTTTAGGCATGAGATCTACGACCAAAACACATGTTAAACTAGTCGAGGTACCCCCGATTAAGGCACTCCAACGCTCAAGTTAGTGCTGGTCGAGAGGATTTAGAGAATGCAAGGTGTATAATGTAAATGGCATTACCTTGAGTGTGGTTGGACTTGTAGTATTTATAACTTTATGTGGGCGTGATTTTACCCCAGTACTCTTATCAGGTGTACTAGCTTTTTCCTATGCCAGGGGTTGAAAGTCATTCCATGTCCAGATTCTGGTACTGTGTCAAGTGGCTAAATTTCCTATTTTTTCGGATAATCGTGCCAGCAGGGGCACGTGTTTGCCAAAGTTGTTGACAGGGTTGTCAGAGCTGTTGGTAGCAGTTCACCGGCTACCACGTGTCGTCGGAGTGGGCTCGATCCATCAGATCAATATGCCCGGTGGGGATCTGAGTGAACATCGGAGGTCGATTAATACCGACCGGACCCAATGCTCGAATTATCGAAGTAGTCTTCAGGTCGATACGGGTCGACCATAGACACTCCCAAGTGAGATCGATATCGGTCGACCAAAGAGATTCCATTTTTGAGCCTTGTGGGTTGTCTTATTTGATACTAGGCATGTTGGACCTATTGGGTTATCCCATATCAATTACAATATTTTTAAAAAATTAATAATTATATTTTGATCCTAATGCCTCCCGACGAATATAATCATATCATTTCAATAATTTCAATTAAAATCATATTTTGATCCTAATGCGTGGGCCACAAAATGCTTTTGACAAAACTATCATGTGCTGGACCAATGTTTTGGGACCACAAATGCTTTTGGCAAAGCTATGAGCTGGACCAGTGTTCTGGTTATTCCAAATTGTCGGTGGCTCCAAAGGAATTTCCATTTGGACCGTCGCTGGGTAAAGATCATGGAAACATGGCCCCGTTTTGTTTTTGGTTTCTGTTTTTGTTTTTATTTTTTGTTTTTTCGGTTTTAATCTGTTGTGAAATTCCTTCTTTGTTTTCGCTTGTATATGTTGTCATCATAGAATGGACCTTAAGCTTAATTTAATTTCAAAGTTAGTTTAAGAGGTAATTGTTCAAAATTATATATAAAAACCTGCATTATTTATTATTTTAATGGATTGTAGGAATCTAATACACCATACTTATGCTCAAAAATAAATATTTAAAATATGACATAAAATGAACGAGTGGCCAAACACCATAAATGAGTGTCACCCAACTCATCCCCAAAACTGACCTCCTAACCTTCCAAACCTCGGTAGCTTTTGTATAGGTGGTATAAATTTCAGGGGAAATGTATTTTGGGTCGTGGCCTTGCATTTCCCAGTCCATAACTTGCAGCTGCAAGTGATCCCATGACCTCCACAGTGGCCTGGCCAGAAATACTATCATCTTGCACAAAATTCTCCACGATACCACACTGCCAGTATAACTGTAATTAAAGATATTACTTTCTTCATAGTATTGAATTTTTGCTATATTCTTATTGATTTTGCAGAGGCCCTGTCAAGATTAAATTGTGGAAGGATAGCTTACTACAATATTTTTACACCTGTTTTGTACCACATATATGTATCTCTTAATTTTAGAATGTACTGTAAGTGTAACACCCTGATTTGGTTAATAGAAAATTTTGTTGTTCTTAAATTATTTTTATCAATAAATAGGTCTATTTAAAATATTATGAGTAAAAAAATCTTAATTGAAATTTTGGAATTTTGTCAATCGAAGGCCAAGCACTAACGACAATTCCACAAACAGTTAGATCGCTTTTCCAAAAAAGTTATACTCTTTAATATTAGGAAAATGTATTTAAATAATAAATTTTAGAAAAAGATGAATTTCTTGTTTATTAAAATGGGTAATATTTATCTTAAAAATCGTAATAATAATTAACAGCTATTTGCTATTAGAATAATGTCTGCCAATTACATTTAATTGTCCCTAAATCTCAAAAATGTTCTAAGTTATTAAATAATCTGCAGTATATAATTAATACAACATTCGTTGTTTTTCCTACTATTTCAACAAGCGTACGTATTTCTAATTTTTGAAACGTTTAACTCCTAAAGTTTGTTATTTAGCATCAACATAATTATTTGCGATCCCAAGGGCTAATAATAAATAAATTAATTTAAATATTCTCTGTTCATACAAAATCAGACAAAATTTTTATGTAATTGCATTACATTCCTTATACATACATGCATTACAACTTTTTATGCGATAATGTTCATACAACTTCTTCTATAAGAATTAAAAAGATATAATTCACCACATGGGAAAATGGTTTCAGAAATTAATTTAAAAAAAAACAATAAGGAGCACAAATTAAATTGATATCAATTGGTTAACTTTGTTCAAAAAAGATTATGCTCATTAAAAATCTAACAAAAATAATATAAAACAATACTTTAAGAAATTCTTAAAAATTCAATGGTGATATTAGATTTCATCAACAAAAATTATTTGTTTATAAATACAAGAAAATATTTTTCAACAAAATCTGCAGATATGTTGAAATCAGTGAAAGCAAAATGTTTGGTTGCATACTGGGCGAAACTCCTAGTTAAAAGTTCAAGAGCTATATGCAATACAAAGTATTTGGACAAAGGTCGAAAGTATATGAAGTAACGTTTCGTTAGTGCGTTGATAACAAAGAACAATTGCATCTGTGACTTCAATACCAAGATATTATACTGAAGGAAATATATTTTTTAATATACTTTTTATCATTTAATTTTATTTTATTGATCTTTGAATAGTTATTTATCATATGTATAACAAATACAGTCAAGTGATCAATTAGACAAATGAATCACCCTTTCACTTATACATGCAAGGTCTAGGATTCAAAATTTAATTAGCCTCAAATATGTATTTGCTTTTCTATGTGTCTAGGATTCGAAATTTAACACCTCTAATTATTTATTCTATCACAAGTTGGAGACCTAATAGCTCTTTTCAAATGTATCAATTTGTTTTTTGACTTGAAATTTACTACATTAATCTTGCAACTCTAGAATTAATCACATCAATATCATGCGGAAAAGGTAACTAAAAAGGAATTTAGCTAAACTTATAAGTTTCTTAAAATATTTTATATAAAATGTTTGACGGATTTTTTAAAAATAGAGTTTGTACTAAAATAAAATATTAAAATTTTATAAATTCTTTTTGAAAAAAGTATAGAATTCCTAACTTATTTTTATAATTTTAACAGTTGCAAACTTAACTATGTTAATTACAAAAATATCATTTTTTTTGGCTAAGAAGGAAAGAGTAAGAAGTGTTTGCATATTACACATTTTTTTTCTTTTTTTGGCTAACAGCAATTTAGTCTTTCAATTACACACATAATTAATTAGTTTAGCAAGGAATGCACTTTACAAACTAATAGCTTTTTGAAGAAAATATATATACAACATGTTACGTAAAGTGCCACACAAATATATTTAGGAAAGTGGGAAAAAGTGAAAATGACAATAATAGCATTTTCTTTAGCCATATAATCTACTATAAATTATATTTGCAGGTCAAAGTGTTTCAATAACTATAAGTTGAGGGGGTGAAGTGGCATTAAGTTATTTTTAGAGGGTAATGTGTTAAAATAATTAAATTTGAGGGGATGAAGTGCAATTTACCTGAAAATACATGAGTTTATAAAATATTTAAAAAACAGTCAAATACAAACCAGACTAAGAGGGTGTTTGGTTAAATTTATTCAAAATATCTTATGAGCTTCTATATCTTACAAGATATTTTTGGGGCTCATAAGATGTTAAATTTTATTTTTAAAATAAGTTGTTGAAATATTTGGATAAAATAAGATCTTAAAGCTTACAAGATATTAATAATGATAATTTTACAATTAAAATAATTAAAAATAAAAGAGCTTTTTAAAATTTTAAAAATAAGTTAGAGTTTTCTTACTTTTTTTAAAAGAACTTAGTTCCTAATATCTTATTTTAAAATTTTATAATTTTTTTAAAAAAATTATTAAATATTTTTTTATCAATTTATAAATTTATAAATATTTTATAAAATATGTTAGAAAGAATATAAGCTCGCTCAAACATTTTCTAAGTTGTTGCACTAAAATCCACCAATAGAAAAGTATAGTAAATAGTACAGATAATAGGGCCCTTGTCGGGAAATTCAAATAATTTGGTCAAAAATCAACCATTTAGCTGTGATTTTTTAATTCTGCAGTCTCCACTGACCACTGACTAGTTGAGTGGTCCAGACGTGAAGAAGACAGAAACAATAATTCAAAATCATTAGACTAACTCAGCAGATTAGAGCTTCAAATAGAAGACAACAAAATGATCAGCGGCTTATTTTCTGGCTGCTGTTCATTACAAAATAGAA
>JACGDI010005637.1:524557-536944 GCA_014898725.1 Jacaranda copaia | reverse complement strand
TATATATATATATATATATATATATTTGTTGAAGGAAATTTAAAGCAAAGCCGTTATATTGATTATTGACTTCCCCAGGGACACACTACACAAGAATGCACACTGCTGCTTTCCCCTTTAACATTTCACACTTATCTTGACTTCCCCAATAATTTATGTATTGAAAATTGAAAATATAAATTTTGAAAATTTATAATTTACATATTAAAAATTGATAATTTATATAATGAAAATTTATAACTTATGTATTGCAAATTGATAATATATATTCTGAAAATTTATAATTTATACTAAGTGTGATAATTAAAAATTTTAAGTTAATTTATATATTTACATAATATAATTTAAATGCTATGTATATATATTTTTTTCAAGAGCAAAATAGTCATATAAAACATAGTAGACCCAATCAAACATTTGATATTAAATTATTAAATATTTTAATAATATCTAATTTATATCATAATATTTCATATTAAATAAAATAATAAATAATTCAATCTCACACAATTACCCACTGATACCTAAATTCTATATGCCAAAGAAGCTAATGCACCAAAATATCATAAAGCTTCCTCGGGCCTTAGCTGAATCCCCTCAACGATAAGACCTCCTTTCCAATTAGCATGTGGAGTATAGCCATTTCCAAGAAGATTAATTTGGACATCAGAGATTACCCCCTCAACAATGAAAAATTCTCCCAACTCAATTTCCCGCCAACCATCCACATTTCTTCCATTCCATCCCTTACATTTGGTGGGACTATGTAAACAGTGCTGGTCTCTGTGTTTTCTCTAACACTTTTAACCAATGCTTTTGCGGTAGAATCAAGCCCATAATGATTCTCTGAGATTTTATACACAGGATATGCTGCATAATTTGTATTAGGTGATAGCATTTGTGCTTGAAATGCTCCACTGATTTCAAGCCAGCAGACATTTAGAAGTTAAGCAACCTCACCAAATCTGCAGGCAGCAGACAAATTGTAAATTGTGAAGCGATTGTGCAATCATCTCAGACCATGACTGTAAATGTTGCATACGCACGTCATGGATGTGTAAAGGCTAAAACTTTAGTGCATAGCCTTTAACTTGAGCGATTAGTTCAAATTCTCTATTCTAGGAGGCATTCCATCTTAATTCTACATTGTAAACAAACTTTAAATATGTCAAATATTTTCTTACAAAAACATTTGATTGCAATTCAAATACATTTGGCACTAGTGATGAATCTGGACATCAAGATCGGTAAGAAGAAAAAATAAAAAAATAAAAAAGGAAAATCTCTTCAGGGGAATCAAAATATTTGATTTTAGTTTCCCTACATTAAAGCAATCAACCGTCATCGAATAATACCAGGATTACGCTAGAAATTTGAAATCAAGTGATCACAAAAAAGAAACACAAGGAAATCAACAATTGAGAGAAGATGATATTAGGAGAAAAATGCATTTTTAGTCCATCAACTATTGACATCCATGAAATAAGGACATTAACTATTTTCAATTTTAAAATTAGTCCACTCCGATGAGAAATTGAGTGCATTGCACCCAAAAGGCTGCAATTTACATTCAATTGATTTCAATTTGGACGTAAATTGGCCGAAAAAACGCACGCCTAACTCACGTGATCACTAGTTGGGGGGTTTTTTGACATGTGGCTTGGTTTGCCACACATCTAGACACATGTGGACTTTTTTCCCACATCACCTTCCCAAGTGTAACAAGGTGCCATGTCATCTGGCCAAAAAATGACACCTTATTTTCTAAATAATAAAAAGAAAAGAAATTTGCATTTTGCTATTAAAAACACACCGGGCTTCTTCTTCTCCACCTTTTCTTTTTTTTCACAGCGAAACTTGGAACCCTAATTAAACACCTAAATCTTCGGTCAGCAGTAAATCAATTCCAAGCTTGTTGATTCTGTGAAATGTCGTCGTATTCTATGAAATCAAATGCTATAGTGGAATGTTTTTGCGGAGGTAGGGCAAAATTGAGGACGTTTTTGGACTGACTTAAATCCAGGGAGAAAGTTTCATTCCTGTGGCGAACAGGTAACAATTGAGAATAACATACCTCAAAGTGTGCAAGATTTTTCATTTTCATATCATCCGTCATAGTTTTTGCATGTATTTTTGTTGTGATTTATCTGTTAATGTAATAATTCTGCAGAGCAAAAGGTGTGATTTTTTTGAATGGGTTGATCCACCAATGTGTGCAAGATCGAAGAACATAATTCCTGGACTAATTCGTAGAATTAACATAATAGAGCTTGAGATAGATAGGCTGAGGATGAGGAAAAAGATTCTGCATATGGTGTTGGCAGTTTCTTGGGTCTTTTATGTAATGGTTTGGAGAGGATGCACTTAGGGTTTAGTGTGTATTTTCTGGATTTTGCATTAACTGTAAGGAAGGGTGTATTTTGGAAGGATGTGCCTTCGGCTTGTTAGAGATGCAGTAGAATTAACTTGATTTACATGGCCAATTTAACTTGTTTTGTGTGTACTGACTGGAATTAAGCTGCCATTTTAGTTTGTATTAGATAGATGTATTCTACTAATTACTGAATGAAGACGCATAAGCTATTATTGAATGTGATTTTTTTTCACTTATATTTTGTTTCCAAATTTGTTGGTATTGTGAAGTGAAGCCATATCCAAGTCAGCAAGCAAGCAAGCAAATCATGTAACAAGTCAAACATAAATGCGAGAAGCTAACTAAAATTGTAGCATAAACAAAAGCCAAAGCAGTGGGTAAACAAAATACAGAACCAATACATGTTAAATTGATATAACCATTAAAAGCTTCCCTTTTTCAATTAACCATCAAAAGATGCCAAAAATTCCATATTTACATATCATATCATACTCTATGCTTCAATATTTCACTGCAAAAAACTAACTGCTAATGCTTAAAAATTAAACCATTCTGATCATTCATAAACATTCATCCTAAGTAGAGGTTCAATAGAGTTACATTTTTTTAAACCAAAATATATTTTCAGTTTCTTTTCTTTTTTCTAGCTTTCTTCTTCTTGCTATTGATTTTATCCATTGCACTGCCTAGGTTGCTAAGGTTAACAAACTTTCTTTTTCTAGAGGTTGCTTTTTGTGACCGACTCTCTTCATTTTGAGATATTTGCAATTGTTGATACATGGAAGGGCCAAACAAAAGATTGTCTTCGCTAAACAAAAGAAAAAAGTTCAAGTTAGAGAAAACAATAACAACACCCAAAAAAAAGAAAACATTAGTATAGTCTCTAGCTTCTTTCTAGCAGCTGCATGCAGGGATCTTAACTCAAAGGATTCAATAGTGACCTTAGGTTCATTTTCAGTCTCTTTTGTCTCCTGCTTCAAATAAAAAAGCATTATCAAAGGCAAGAAAATGAGTTATATCAATAATTATAACATAAAAATATATAAATAATGAGGAATATCTTTTTTTGCTTTCTAACTCTAGTGGAAGATGTTCCTACATTTTTGGGGCAAGTTTTGGAGTTATGCCCTTCAACTTGACAGTGTCTACACTTGACTGTAGACTGCCTCCTCTTTGCTTAAATGGGTTGATCACTTGCCACTCTACCTTTGCTTCTTTTCTTTCTTTTCTCCACCGATTCATCCATGTCTCTTCTTCTTGCTCTAGAAGGTCTTCCTTTGTTTTTGCCAAAGTTGGGTGGCAAAGGTGGGATGTAAAGTGTTTCACCTTAAAGTTCTTGCCCATTTATGCCCATAATAGCAAGTTCATACACTTTTTTGTACAACTAAACACCATAGCATTTATCCACATAGTGTATTGGATCATCCTTGCTACTACATATTGCACTGCAAGCATGCAAGCATGGGATACCAATAAGTTCCCACCTCCTACAACTACATGTACACTGCTCCTAATCAACATAAAATTGCTCCCCATAAATGTGTTATCTGGTAGTGTTTGTCATCAGCTTTCCTTGGTATACAATCAGCCAACTTTTGAACATGCTTATCAATTATGTTAATCACAGAAGGACAAACCTCTTGATTCCATGAATTTGCAGCTTTATCTCTGTGCTTCTGTAATCTTGTCATCAAATATTCCCTAATCCACTCAAGCATTGTTATGATTAGCGTTTCTCTTGCATTGAGAATAGAACTGTTAAAACACTCACAGAAATTGTTCAAGATCATATCACACTTAGCCAATGAAGTGAAGTGTGACTTACTCCACTATGAGGGAGGTTTGTCATTAAACCATTCTACTGTTGATTAATCAAGCTCTGCTATCTTCTTTATAGCCTGCTTAAACTGCCCAACTGTTGTGCTATTTGCAACCTTCCATAATGCATTTTTAAAATCCAAACCTCTGAACCCAGCATTGGTAAAAATTTTCCAAAGATGTCTAAGACAAAATCTATGCTATGATGTGGGGCATACTTCCTCAAATGCTTGAACTAGACCCTTCTGTTTGTTAGACATGAAAATGAATTCATGCGATCTAATAATGTTAAGATCTTGCTTCAATAATGTTAGAAACCATGTCCAGGTGTCCCTAACCTCTGTAGCAACCACTGCATGTGCTATTAGATAAGGTGTGTTGTTGGGGTCAGTTCCAACAACTGTCAAGAGCACACCCTTGTGAGGACCACTAATGTGGCAACCATTTATAGTTATTATAGGTCAGTACCTTACCAAAAATTCCTCTTTTAAGAGCACCAAAGTAGCAATAAAAATGTGTAAAAGTGTTGGACCTGAGCCCTCATTTATCCCCAAAATAACAGTTGAACCTGGATTAGTTCTTCTGAGTTCTGCTGCATAATTCCATAGCTTACAAAACTACACGTTAGGATCTCCCTCAATCATCTTAAGAGCTATTCTTTTTGCTCTATAAGCTTGGTTATGGGACATTGAAACTCTCACCTCTTCAATCATTTCAAGCTTCAACCCTTTAGTGGATCTCTTAGGGTCAATCTTCAATTTTTTCACAAATCTTTCAGCTAGATAGGTGGATTTCACATTGGAGACATCAACTGTTGGCTTACACTTATGGACAAGATTATAGGTCAAGCTTTGGAATGTTGATTCATCTTTCAACTTGTATGCATGAATCTTCCGCTTACATCCCTCCTCCTCACACTTTGCATACACTCCAGTCTTATCGTTCTTTTTAATTTTAATATTCCGCATACTTTGTACAGCCTCAGCATGCATTGCTTTCCTAAACTTTGTTTTGTCTTTGAACTTCATTTCTAGTTGGAATCTAGGTGAGAATGACCTCCTAGAATTGAATACAGGTGCAGTAGGCCTATCTTGGTCCCCATCAAGAATAATTTCATCTAGCTCTGCCCCACTATCCCAAGTAATGTCATCTTCATTGTCACTCCCATCATCACTACCCTTTTGCTTCCTACTACCACCCACAATGCAATACCTTCTTGATTGTCCTCTACATTGCCAATCTACTCTACTTCAGAATCTATATTTTCCTTAAATAGTTCATCATCAATATCATCATCCAAGATGCCACTCTCATTCTCATACTCATTTTCATCTGTTTCATCATTATCTATTACATTATCTGTGCCTAAATTCCCTTAACTAAAAACCATTGACTCAAAGGTGATGCCTAATCCATCATTCTCAAAAGGCACATTTACATTCCTTTGACTTGTCCACAAAATAAACTCAGGCTCATAATCTAGTCTTAAATCAACTTCATTCTCAACTATAGGAGTAGGAGAAGGTGGAACATCAGTTTCATTATTTGCAGGAGTACAAGAAAGTAGAACATCATTATTTGCATAAAAAGGAAAAGGCTCAGTTTCATTGTTTGCAAGAGTAAGCTTAGTTTCATTGTTTGCAGGAGTAGGAAAAAGTTCAACTATAGGTTGATTTTTTTTATAAACATTTTCAAGAGAAGGTCAAGGATCAATTATAGGAACATTTTCAACTTCTACTATAGGAGTAGGAATAGGCTACGAATCCCTCATATCTTCTATAATGTAACAATCCTCATTTAAATAAGCATTATCATCATCTACTGCCACACAATCAACATAAATGCAAATCTCCCTACTATTTGATTTAACAGCCTGCTTATGTAAGTTTTTTAATTCATTATCATCCTTCATCAATTTAAAGCTATTGTTCATATGTCTATAAAAATTCCTACTTTCAGACAGCTCCAATTTATCACATAGCTAATTCAAATAGCAAAAATAAGTCTCATTCTCAAACATATAGTCCCACTTTGCAACAAACCCCCCTACATACTTAGCTTTTGAAACTAAGATGAACTGCCCGCCATAGAATATAGCAATAGTGAACGTTTTAGTACTTTTGTTTGTAGAACACATGCAAGCAACCCAAAAAAAAAAAAGAAAAAAGAAAAAGAAAAAGTCAACAACAGTAGGACATAAAAAAATAAATCTAAAATAAAATAAAAAAATAGGTCAGCAAACCAAAACATAGAACAGGATGCAATGATTTTTTCAAACCAAACAAAACAAACCCCAAGTAAGGGGACCACATATAATCGAGCAGATTATGGACAACATATAAATACAACAAGCCTTAAAGATTCTATATCTATTCTTTAAAAGAACTGCCATTCTTCAAACCAGAAGGGTCCACATTCTTTAAAAAAATCACCATTCACAATAAATATTTTGTATCTTTGACATTCAGCACCAAAAAGATTCAAAAGTCACATTTTATAAATTGAAGACTCACCATATGGAGAAGGAGGCAAACCCACGTGCCTATCTACTCTCTTGAAGACCATTTTCAAAGGAACCTTCAACTTTCTTCAACGTCCTTCTCTAATCGTGTGAGTTTTATGTATATTATGGCCGAGGATTTGGGATAACTAGAGAGAAGAGAAGTGAAGCGAAACAAAGACGATTTAGGGTTTTGGACACCTAACATTTCAGACTTTCAGTGTTATCCCTTTTTTTTCTCTATATTTTTACAATGATATTTTGTCCCCATTATTTTATGACGTGGCCATGCATAGATTTATCTATCATTTTCTGGCCGGATGACATGGCACCTTGTTACACTTGGGAAGGTGATGTGGAAACAAAAGTTCACATGTATCTGGATGTGTGGCAAACTAAGCCACATGTCAAAAAACCCCCCAACTAGTGGTCATGCGAGTTGGGTGTGCATTTTTTGGTCAATTTACGGCCAAATTGAAATCAATTGGACGTAAATTGTTGCCTTTTAGGTGCAATGCACTCAATTTCTTGCCGGAGTGGACTAATTTTAAGATTGAAAATAGTTAATGTCCTTATTTCATGGATGTCAATAGTTGATGGACTAAAAATGCATTTTTCCCATGATATTAGTGGATACCAGACTGTGTCCATCAAGAAGAAAACCAAAGACGCAAAGGATGAAAAATAATTCTTTTTTGGAGGAAAAAGCAACTAGATAAGTGAATTGAGAAAGAATTTATTGGTAATTGGGGGGGGGGTGCAGAAATTGCTCCCAAACGGCGTCGATTTTAGTTGCAAATTTGAAAACCAGAGATACAACGGCTACTCTGCAAGCGTCTTCAAGGGATGTCAATGAGATGATTGTGGCTATGCATTCCTGTGGTCGAAAAGAAAACGGTGATGTTTCATGATTCTCATCAGCCATGGTTGCGTAAGTATTCTGTATGGGGTGTAAACGGATATTAAACGGATCAAATAAGTTGTTTTCATATTCGAATTCGTTTAACTTTTCAAATATTTGAATACGAATATAAATTGGATGAATATTAAAAAATAATATTTGAATTCGTATTCGTTGGATATTGATCGAATTCGAATATATTCGTATTTGATTATAATTATTCATATTTTATTTAATTTACCCATATTTAAATTATTTTTTATTCATATTTTATTTAATTTACCCATATTTAAATTAATTTTTATATTCATATGTGATGATAATTATTTAGATATCTATTTAAAAATATTCAAATACGTAAATCTATAAACCTATAACAAATAAATATTTTAATTAATAGAAAGAACTATATGATTTCATTAAAAAGAAAGCAATCAAACAAATAACATAATTTCTAATTAATAATTGACTTTATAATTGATTATTAATATTTATTAATAATAATGGCATTTGAGTATATTGATTATAAAGTCAACCAGCAATAATTGTATTGATTAACTTTATTATTCAATTTTTTCTCTATATTACAATAATTTTTAAATTTATTCTTTTTCCTTCCCAATTTTTCAATTATAATTTATATACACATATATATGGATTATGAGATTTTTATTAAAAATGTAAATAATATATTATTTAATAATTATATATTCAATGAAAATATTAAATGGATCAAATATGCATTTACCATACCCGTATCCATTTATAATCGGATATTTACTAGTTGAATACGGATAATATCCACTTTAAACCGATATAGATAAATTTTGTATGAACGAATACAAATATGAATGATAAATAAAATTTCGAATATTCATTTATAGCCCTACATATATAGACTTAGACGACGATGAAAGAGTCTGGATTTGGGATTATAATCATTATATTAATACTAGGCATAATACGACTAATAAAAAAAATTAAGGGGAGAAATAGTTATAGTATGATTGATACATAATAACGACAGAGAATGGAATGGACATTTTCAAATTTATGTTTAAACTCATTATTGGTATAATTTAAAGATAAAAATATTTATTTCTATTAGAATCCCATTCTCAAAAGGATGGGTTTAGTCATTCACTTTCCTCCCTTTGGAATTAGCCATTCTTAATCATCAGGAATGAACTTATATATATATATATATATATATATATATATATTTAACAAAATTATATTTCAAAATTTAACAAAATACTTTTATATTTAAGAAAACAAATCTCCACTTTGTAAACATTTTGTAATACCCTGAATTTTGAAATCATAAAATAAAATAAATATAAAATCGATAAGTTTGGCTAGATCAAATTTGGGTTAGATTTAATTAAAATTTAGAATTAAATATTTACAATCAAGGGATTAAATTATAAATGAGAGAATGACTTTATTGTCTAAAATTATAAAATTTAGATGTCGATATGAAAAATTATAAAATTATAAATATTTAGAATGACTCTTCTATATAGGGTGAAGGATGAAATTTAGTTAAAATTTCAAAATCCACCCCTAACCTTACCTCGATAGTGAATCACTGGAAAATGGCCAAAAATTTGAAAATTAATATAGTATAAAGCTTTCTCTCAGCTCAACAAGTAAATCCATACCACCAACACTGAAAACCACCAAATATTTTGCAGGAAAAATGAGGTTGATAGTGGATGAGAGACATAGGAGGTGGTTTGGTAGTTTCCAACAATGAAATGGGGTTGGACTCAAGGGGCTTTTGGTCAAAATCACTTGGGCAATGCAAGGGTAGCCTCAATTTGGAATTTCGATGGTTGGTGGTGGAGGAATTGAGGCGGTGGCGATGCAGCGGTGCTAGGCATGCACCACCTATTTGAACAACCAATTTGACGGCTTAAACGATATGATTTCTCAAAATTGATTTAGGGCTTTTGCTCCCCTCGTCAAGGTGCACCTATGGATGTGGCGGTTTCTATCTTTGGTGATGGAGCACAACGGTGGCTCTGTGGTGGCAGTTTGACAGGGGGCTCAAAATGCAATTTTGAGTCCATCTGACTTTCCCCCGTTTGAGATTGGATTCGGATTCGATTTAATGTGGGTAAGTTTTACATCGAATGTTAATTCGATTGACTTTTACAAATTCTAATTCAATATTTATTAAATTATGGATTATAAATAGCAGTTATTGTATATGCCATAGTTGCGAGGATTTATTTTTGGTGGGGGGGAGGGGTTGCATTTTAGGCACACTACTACAAAACACACTAAAAAAGGAGTATGTGTTTTATTAATAGTATAGATTAGTAATTTGGCGTATTCAACACATGTGTTAAGATTTCTAGAGTATTTTCTATATAATTATAATATTATTTATTTATTTTTATATAGTATAAATTTATTTTAATAACTTTAATATATTTATTTAAATTTTTTCATAAATTAAATTAAAAAATTATGTCAAAATAGTAATTATAGATATAAAATGGGTGGTTTTTAAATGGTATTTATTATATAACTTCCATCTAGTAGAATTAAAAGAAATGAGTGAGGGTATTTTAAGTAAATCATTCAAAAACACATCAAAAGAAGGATATGCACTTTATTAATAGTATAAATATAAATATATTTATATCCTATATATATAATATTCATACTTCGTTGTGACCTAAACTATGTAAATATTAATTGAACAAGAATATGGTCACACGTACGTATCAAAATATACATACAAATACATATTGGGCTCCATAGAAGGCCGAAAAGAGTCCTTTGGGCTTTATTTTTAAGGTCCTTTTATTTAGATATAGCATTCGCATGGCCTCAAGCCCCAGCCCTTTCTATAGATATCTAGCAAATATTTTTACGAAAAATTAAGGAAAAAATTAGATTAAAAGCTTGCATTGAATAATGTAAAAGGCGAATAGCTTGGCATTCCACCAAATTCATTGAACCAATCATTGTGAATACAACACATGGACAAAAAAATGTGATAATATTGAAAAGAGTAAGATTTGATAAGGTTAAGAGACGTTTTATAATAAAATACATGCCTATAATTATATTCTAAAATTAATTTTGAATCTTGTAATAATTCAACCAACAAAATGCTATATCATTGATATAATATCGAATGTGTAAATGTAGAAGAGTATAATATCAAATGTGTAATAAATGGAAATTTTAAATACATTATTAAAATGTGAAATATAACTCATTGTTAAGGATGAAATAGGTTGAGGCATTGATCATGGACCTATCATCTGGCTTAGGGATGGAAATAGGTTAGCTAGGCTAGGCTTTGGCTTAAGTAAACCAGGCATATTATACAAATAACAAGTTTTAGCTTAACCTATTATCTATGATAGATTTTTTTTTAGAGTTAGCCTAGCATTTTTAATAATTTTTAAAGCCTTAGCCTAGTCCGAAAGCCTAACTAAAAGCCTAATTTTTTCTAAAATTTCAAATAAATAAATCTAAATTTTTAATATGTTCAAACTTGTAAATTGTAACTATGTAATAATTAAAATTAAATAACAAATACATAATTAAGAAAACTCAAATTTAAGTATAAAATAATATTATTTCAACAAAAAATTTATAAATTTTTTACTTAACATTGTAGGATTCGTTGAATGCATTACTAAGATTAACACTTCAAAAAAAAAAAATTAAAAAAAATAGTGACAAAATATTATGTAGAAATATTAAAATATAAAACAATTCTATGTTTGATATAAACAACAATTTTTACAAGTTCAATAGAGTCAAAAGTTTTATAGAAGTCTTCATTATTAAAAATCAGTAATAAGATAATTAAGTTTTATTACTATTGTCAATTAATGATAAATTTATATTAGTAATATTAAGTAACAATAAATTGATAAAAAATTTGAAACAATATTTATGTTGTTACCATATTAGTCAATGTATGTATGTGATAGTAATAATCAATGTAAGCAATAAACTTATATTACAATTATTATTATAAAATAAAAATTATTGTTCAATAACATATTTTGTTATTGAAAAATTTGACTTAACCATTTAATATTATTTTTTTATATGAAGAAGGATAAACGGATCGGCTTGTTAATCTTTGTGAGCTTTTAAAAGAGCATAAGTCTAGTTTTTTTAGTTAAAAGACTATTTTTTAAACATTGACTTGACCTTTTTATTAAATAGACTGGGCTTAAGTAGGTTAGAAATAGGCTAGGTCATAAACCCTTGACGAATAGCCTGGTATGTTCTCATCCCTAATCTAGTCTATGTATGGCCTGGCTTGATTATAAACAAGCCACACCAAGACTAAAAAAGATTTTATTTATTTTTTTAAAAATAGGTTAAATAAATTAGATTTAAACTCATTTAAAAGGTCACAAAGCCTAACAGGCAACTCATTTATCCTTCTTTATATAATGTAAAACAATTATATTTATATTATATGTTAACAAGTTAATATAAAATAACTATTACTATTTTCTAATTTTTTTTAACTCTTCTAACGATTGAACTACTACACCTATTAAGGTTAATTATAAGTTGAACCTATTAAAAGCCTAGAATATTTTTTGGGTTGAAAATTAATTAGGAATAATAATCTGGTGGATTAAATTTAGAACCCTAACTTAAATTGTCCTAAATCAGATAGATTTGGGGCAGGGGACGGATTCCACCAAACCACCCATATACAATATTCGTACTAATATACACATTACATAGTGATGCTGCAAAGAGCTGAACGATCCGGAAGTCCGGTGGATTGAGTTGATA
>JACGDI010005637.1:500232-524457 GCA_014898725.1 Jacaranda copaia | reverse complement strand
TATATATATATATATATATATAGAACAATTGTTTTACAATTTTGGAAATTAATTAATAAATTTGTTGGTATGTTTGATTTAATTAGACCAAATATATTTAGCATACACAATAATTTAGATTGATTTTTTTTATTTTATTATTATTTTTCTTTTTGTGTGAATTGACGGGCGATGGAGTCAAGCAGGATGGGCAGAGTAGAGGTTGAGTCAAATTCTGTAGTTTTTCTTTCTTTCTTTTTCTTTTTGGTTGTTGTTTTTCTTTTTTTGAGTTGTGGAGGGTTAGGCATGTAGCCCTAGATCATCATACATACATTAAAAGGAGAAATAGTTCAAATTATTTCGCAACATGAAGTTATAAAATAAGGAGTGGTACCATCTATTGCAAAAGGAGCCCAAAACACCTATAAAAACTTAAAAAAGTAGTAACATTTCCTTAAAATCTCAAAACATATCTAAAAAGAATCTAGTTAACACAATTTAACTCTCAATGATGTTTATTTTCCTCATCATTATTATATTTGCTCGCGGCACTTGTGAACCTTTGATCATCCAATACGCATTGTTACTTCATATTTTTATTTTTGTGAACAACTTTGTTTGAGCTTGACTATGACTTATTAATTACATTTAGTCATATTTTAATTGTTCTTAAATTTATTAATGCTACAATTTTCCTTGAGTAGAAACATTAAGAAGTATTCACAGAAACAATAAATTTTATTAAAATAAATATATTCCTTGAGAATTGATTTTGTCAACACTATTTATGTGAATGGAGTGAACTTAATTGGACAAGAATTTCTAAAAGAATTAACAAGTACAAAAAATTATGTCCAGACCAAAGTTAGCCGGCCCTACAGCGATTTGATTAAGTGCACTATGATTGGCAATGGAATTTAATAGTCTAAATTCAAATGTAATTTACTGACTACCAAAATCATCATAACATCTGATTCGCATCAAATCCTCCGTCAACTCCCCAAATACTGTAGATAACGTTCATTTAATCAATTGTGAAACTTGTTATCCTGCAACGTAATTCTTTTTCGTTATCATATCAATAGTAATTCACCGCTCTTTCCAAAGAAAGATTTGAAATATGCGAAAATTTTGTAAGAATTATCACCAATAAAAAAACTGGAATTTGCAATCAATTTTTCGAAGGAAATATAGCCGTTGCAAATTACAATGGATAATTCTGTTGAAAAATTAAAAATATATTAAAATATATATATTTTTTTAATTTTGCTACGATAGATATCCATCACAAAATCCAAAGCAAAACTTAGAATTTGGCGACAAATATAAGCATTGCAAAGAACAGGGCAAAAAAATAATCAAAATTTTTTGCAGCCAAAAAAATTCTGTCACAAAAAATAAAAAAAATAAACAAAAGACATTTTGCGATGGAAATCAAATCTGTCGCAAAAGTTAGAATTTTGCAACAAAAATTTTCCATTGCAAAACGTTAAAGAATTATATAACATTACATATTTGTGAAGAAACGAAGTTTCATTGCAAATTTGATAATAAAGTAAGGGTGATGATTTATGTACTCCATTGTTTAACTGCAACACTTCATCTTTTATTTTTATTTTTTTAAAGCAAATGACTTAATTACTTCAATTTATTTTAGGTTATATTCTTTAATTTTTTTTGAATAAAACTACCCATTTTCACCGCAACACCTAATACAACGTATTTAACTCACTTCAACTCTTTCAAATTTCTCATAAAAGAAAGTCTTTGGTACTATATTGTTTAGAACATATTCAAATCTTTTGAATTTACAGTGTTTAACAACTACTAAAATTATTTTTTCTAATTAATTTGAATTTCACCAAAAAAACAAAATTTAAATTAGAATTACGTATTCATATTCAATTTTTTTTAAAAGAATTTTAACAAATATACATATAAGAAGAACTTTCATTTTAGTTCAACATGAGACATTAAATCATCAAAATCTATAAGAAAACAAAAGTATAAAAACAGTTTTCAACAATCAAAAAGTTTTGCAGCATATGAGCAGCGGCCTAAAATAGGAACAAACATAATATGCCATGTGAGGTTTGCATCTTTAGAGTACTATTGATGCGGCTAGAAGTTGCGTATAGAGAAAAAGAAGGTTGTGCTACTGGTAAATCGACTAGGGAGGTCGAGTACTCAGAATTGTGTATAACTTAGGGCTTGAGATCTACAATCACAACACACGTTAAACTAGTCGAGGTGCCCCTAGCTAAGGCGCTCTAACACTCAAGTTAGTTCTGGTTAAGGTGAAGAGATTGAACAAAATATAGAGAATGTAAAGCTTATAGTGTATGGGGCATTACCTTGAGCATGGTTGAGTTTAGAGTATTTATAGCTTTCTGTAGGCGTGATTCGACTCTAGTACCCTTATCAGGTGTACTGACTTTTGTCTTTACCAGGGGCTTGGGGGTCATTTCATGTCTAGATCCTAACATTGTTCCAAGTGGCTAAATCTCCTATTTTTCCTGATAAACAGTGCCAGTGGAGGTGCATCTCTGCCAAAATTGTTGGTAGGGTTATCAGAGTTGGTGACAGCAGTTGTACCGGCTGTCACGTGCCATTAATGCGGGGGCATGCAGCCTGTCAAACTATTAAACATGGCAGGAATCCAAGTTAACATCGGAGTGGGTCTTGAGGTCGATACATGTCGACCAGACTTGAATATTCGAACTTTTGAAGTAGTCTTGAGGTCGATACGAGTCGACCATGGATCCTACCAAGTGAGGTCGATACCGATCGACCAAACAGACCTATTGTTGGGCCTTCTGGGTTGTCTTATTTGATGTTGGGCCTATTGGGCCTACTGGGTCATCTCATATCATGAGTCCCCCCAACTTATGGTCCTGATCGAGCTTGCCGATGAGAAAAAATAGGGAGCTTACATTTAACCATAGCGGGCACTATGCTCGACTAGAATTTTTGAATTCTTGACTTGGGTTTTTAAACTGCCAACCCGGGTTTTTGAACTACTAACCAGGGTTTGAGGCGGTTTTTTTTTATTTAATGCGGCTATCAGTGCACAGAATATGAAGCGTACTGGGGTTGGCTATCATCATAGCAGTTACATGGATTTTCGCACGTGAATGCCTATAAATAGGGGGATAACTGACTCCATTTACACTTTTACTGTCTGAACTTCTGGTTGAATTTCCATCTTTGAAGCCCACCAAGTTCTGCACTTTGCCTTTGTGAAATTTCTATTGTAAGTGTCTTTGCTATTCTTATTCTTTTCTACCTTTTCTTTGTAGAAGCATGTCTGCTAGCTTTGATTCTGATAGCACTAGGTTAGAAAATATGGCTTGTGGCGAGGAGACTGGGGCTGAGAGCACATTTGAGTTCAATTTATTTGTGAGCGAAAGCTCTAGCTTGAGTATGAGTAGTAGTTCGAGCGATGTTAGGATAGTTTTCGGAAGGGAAGAGAATCGGAGGTCCACTTCTCCACCTCTCCCTAACCCTCAACAAGATATAAATATTCTGGGCACCAGCGCCCCCAAGGAGTAGGTAGTAACGCTTACCATGCCCCAATTGATGCAGCTAATAAGCGAGTAGATTTTTGCTCAAATATCAGCCTAGTTATCTGTTGCTCTGAATAGGCATACTACAGTGCCCGCTCCCGTCACCAGTGCAACTCCACAGCTGTCCCTCTTGGAAAATAAGTCTTTGGAGAATAGTTGCTCTCATTGAGAAGCTAGGTAGCCACACGCCGGTGCAAAATTAGTATTAGGCACTTGTAGGAGGAAAGAAGACGTCCAAAAGTGTGGAAGGAGGTGGCGGACTTAGTAGATCACGTCAGACCTAATCGAGCATGCAGTGCGATAAGGTTGAACGCTCTAGGCGTGATTGCAGCGAAAAGAGAGGAGAATTTATAAATTTGGCGCATCGGCCCATTCGAGCCCCGCAGTGTGATAGGCCCGAGCATTTCAGATCGAGTTTTAATCGGAACGCTACCTAGGCAGATCAGGACAAGTAGGAAGAAGTATCCCATCAGGTCTAGCAGTTGAACAGATATCTCGACGAGATATCGAGGAGAAATACCGACAGAGCACAAAACAGGGAGGCTCCTTAAAGGTCTCATTGGGAGAGGGGATCCCCATTTATTTAGAAAATCATCGAGAGCGTATCACCGTAGATGCTAAAGTCCCCATCGGTCTCCTGTGGTACGATGGCTCAACTGACCCCAATGAGCATCTCATGTAGTTTGAGCACATGATGCAGTTGCATGGCCACAATGAATTTAGCCATGCCAAGATGGTGGTGACTACCTTCCAAGGCATTGCACTAGTCTGGTTTGTGAAGCTTGAACCATCATCGATTTACTCCTATAACCAGTTGTGCAATAAATTCTTGCACCAATTTGCCAGCAAAAGGAAGGTCAAGCTCTCCCATACCCACCTCCATACCGTCAAGCAAGGCGAGGGGAAATCCTTGCCAGACTTTTTTACTAGATTTAATATAGAGGTTCTGAATATTGATAACCCCAGGATTGACGTGTTGTTCTTGGGGTTTAGGCATAAAGAATGCGCCAATGCTTTAGTGCGATAATAACCCAAGTCGATAGAGGGGTTACTCAACCTGGCAGAATAATACATGACCCAGGAGAAAATAAACAAGCTTAAGTTTGGATCCTCCAAGATTGAGAAGAAAAAGAAGGAGAGAGACGATCAAAAATAAAAAGAGCTAGGTCAATCTCTGATCAAATGCTTTCATGACTATACGCCGCTGACCATCCCAAGAAATGAGGTCCTGTATGCTATCCAGCATGATAATCTCTTCAAAAAGCCCAAAAAGTTGATGGAGACTGAAGCCATGAAGAAATCAAAGAAATACTGTCATTTACACAAATAGAAGGGGTATGACACCGATGAGTACTTTAATCTCTGAGACGAGATCGAGAGGTTGATTAGGTAGGGCCTTCTCAAAAAATACATAGTTGTGGAAGCCCAAACTGAAGGGGGCAAAACCAATCGGACTCCCCGTAGAGAAAGGTTGGTTAGCCCTAGAAGAGAAGACAAAGGAAAGAAGCAGGCTTAGTGAGGAGCCATTTAGGTGGCAGCAAGGGGCTGCTTAGTCGTCAACTACGGGATCGACTAGAAATTTGGATGACTAGGAGCTATTTAGGTGGCAGTAAGGGGCTGCTTAGTCGTCGACTGCGGGGTCGACTAAAATTATTAAAGATAATAATTAAGCTAATAAAATTGTAATTTTATTTAAGCCAATAGCTCACAAGTAGAAGCACCGTACAATCTTTAAATAAAAAAACTTCCTAAGATTGATGGCATTCCATGGGCGGGGGAGTTCCTCTTCTTGCATGTTGGCTAGTCTGTAGGTATTATATTTTGCTACTTTGATAATGGAATGTGGCCCTTCCCATTTTGGTTCGAACTTGCCCACATTCTTGTAGACCTTCATCTTCTTGAGGACAAGATCTCCAATGTTGAAACGACGCTCTTTGATCCTTTTATTATAGGTCTGGGTCATCTTCAATCTGTAGCGCTGTATAGTGTTGTAGGTCTCCTGTCGATGCTCATCGATAGTTTTGAGATCCAGCTTCCTCTTTGATGTGTTTCTTAGTAGGTAGTAGTAGATGACACGAGCAGTATGTTGGATCAATTCTGAAGGTATAATTGCTTCCGACCCATATGCTAGGCTGTAAAGGGTGTGATCAGTAGCTATTTGGGGAGTTATTTTGTAAGCCCAAAGTACATTGGATAGGTCATTTGCCCAGTTTGCCCTAGTATCCTAAATTCTGGCCTTCAAGTCGAGGACAGTCTGGTTGGTTACCTCGGTCTGCCTATTCGACTGAGGATTACCCAACGACGTGAAATGTTGTGTAATCCCCAAAGCCTTGCACCAACCTTGCATACTCTTACTCTGAAATTGAGTGCTGTTATCTGATATAAGTACCTTGGGTAGCCCAAAACGACAAATGATATTCTTCCATATAAAACTTTTCATGGCCGCGTCAGTTATCTTAGGGACAGCCTCAGCTTCAACCCACTTGGTGAAATATTCGACCGCTAAGATTATAAACTTTTGCTGCACTATTGATCTCAGCAAAGAACCCACTATATTGATTCCCCATTGATCGAACGACCAAGAAATCTGAACATTAACCATCGGCGTAGCTGGTTGGTGCAGTAGGTTGGAATAGGCTTGGCATGATGCACACTTGCGTGTGAAATCCACTGAATCTTTCAATAATGTTGGTCAGAAGTATCCATACCTGATTATTTTATGGGCAAGGGACCTCCCTCCAGAATGGTTGCCATACATGCCTGCATGAACATCCTGCAGTACTTTTAACGCCTGATCCTGATCCAAGCATTTCAAGGAAGGGTCGGTGAAGGATCTTTTGTATAATTGACCATGCTAGTCGAGGGTGAATTTGGAGGCCTAAACTCAAAGGCATTTAACCTCATTCTTGTCGTTGGGGACAATGCCTTATTGGAATCTGCCAAGAAATAAACGTCTCGTCGATGGCTGTTATGAGATTTTCATTAGAGAGTGCGATTGACAGCATGTCCGAGACCAAAAACATGATTTTATTATTTCTTGTTCATCTGATTGAGCTGGCAAACTTGGAAAGAGCATATGCCCATTCATTTTCAGATTGAGGGACTTGGCTGAGAGTAAACCTTTTGAACGATTGCTGCAACCTCTTTACCTTGGCCAAGTATCGGGCCATCAACTGTTCTTTGGCTTTGAAATTTCCTCTGACCTGCTCTGCCATTAACTGGGAGTTTGTGATCGCGATCAAGTGTTCGACTCCACGCTCAAGTGCCATTCTCATTCCTGCCAGCAAGGCCTCATACTCAGCCTCATTGTTCGTGACTGTATAATCTAGTTTGATTGCAAAATCATACTCTTCTACATTTGGGGAGCAAAGAGTGACCCTAATTCCTCCCCCAGATGCGGTCAATGACCCATCAACATGCAAGGTCCAAACAAGAGGGGCAACGATACTTTTATTAGGTAAGTTGACTCGTTCTGCAATGAAGTTGGCAAGTACTTGAGCTTTGATGGCTGTTTGAGATTGAAAACTGATGTCAAACTCTCCAAGCTCGATCACCCACTTGGTTAATTTTCCTGATGTATCTGGGTTCGCTAATACTTACTTCAGCGGTTGGTCTGTTAGCACTATAATAGAGTGAGATTAGAAGTATGGTCTCAGCTTCTGAGAAACGGTCACTAAGGCCAATGCAAACTTTTTAATCTCCAAATAATTATATTCTGGCCCTTGGAGTGACTTACTGCAATAGTAGATTGATCGATGGTTGCCATCTTAGATCGATACCAGTACTAAATTGATTGACGCTTTCGAGACTGCTAAGTATATCTGAAGTATTTCTCCCAGCTCGAGTTTTACCAACATCAGGGGTGAGGCCAAATACTGTTTCAATTCGAGTAGCGCCTGGTCACACTATTCCATCCAGTAAAAACTCATTTTTTGGCATTTTTGAGAATTTTGAAAAAGGAAAGGCTTTTGTTGGCTAACCTAGCGATGAAACTTTCCAAAGCCACAATTTTTCCGACCAGCTTCTGAATTTCCCAAACTATTTTTGGAGGGGTGACATCTAAGACTGCTTGAATTTTTTGTGGATTGGCCTCAATGCCTCTCTAGTTGACCATGTAGCCTAAGAATTTTCCTCCTCGAACCCCAAATGTGCATTTATTTGGGTTTAGCTTCAATCTAAATACCCTCAATATTTCAAAAATATGATTGAGGTTGAGCAAATGGTCTTAAGCTTTCTCTGTTTTGACTATCATGTTATTGACGTAGACTTCCATCGATTTTTCAATCTTGTCTTTGAACATGAAGTTGACTAATCGCTGATAAGTTATCCTAATATTTTTTAAACTGAATAGCATGACAAGAAAGCAATATACACCATTAGAAACAACAAAAGATGTTTTATCCCTATCCTTGGGTGCCATGAATATTTGATGATAGCCTTGAAATGCATCCATCATACTCAACAATTCACACTCAGCAGTTGAATCAACTAGTAAATCTATCCAAGGCAGGGGGTAAGGATCTTTATGGCATGCTTTATTCAAATCAGTAAAATCATTACACATCCGCTACTATCCCTTAGTTTTTGGGACTAAAACAATATTACAAAGCTAAGAGGGATATTGAATCTCTACAATATACTTGCATCTAAGAGTTTTCTAACCTCCTCTTCGATGATTTGTGTCCTCTCGATGTTGAATGTCCTTGTCTTCTGTCTGACTGGCTTGTATGAGGGGTCAGTGTTGAGGCGGTGCATAATGACATTGGGGTCGATCCCTTGCAGGTCAGATGCCTTCCATGTAAAATCATCCACATTTCTCCTCAAGAAATCGACTATGAGACACTCTAAATAGGGACCTAAGTCTGTTCCAATACGAGTTATCTTTTTGGGGTTACCCTCTTCGAGTTTAATAGTCTTGAATTTCCCGACAGGCTCCACTCTGGTGTCTTCTAGCTTCCACTTCTTGCCAACCTGGGACTCTTCGGGTTCTGCTATAGAGGCAATCCTTGAAGTCTTCAGTTGTGATCTAGTTTTTTGCTCGATCAGCTCGATCGAGATGTTGTAACATCTCCACGTCTCTTTTAGATTGCACAAGAGCTTACATGTGCCGGTAGGAGTTATAAACTTGACTTTCAAATGAAGGTGGACACAATGGCACGAAAGTCATTGAGGGCGGGTCGGCCAATGATGACATTATAAGCGAATGGGGCATCGGCCACAAGGTAATTCAGCATTAATGTCCTCATTCGAGGAGCCTCCCCAAAAGTTGTGGATAAGTTGATCGACCTCTCTGGTATGATTTTCGACCGCTCGAATCCGACCAGCGGCATGCGCACAGGCTGGAATTTCAATTTGCCCAAGTTCATTCTCTTTAGTGTAGATAAGAAGATGACATTCGCTGAGTTACCATTATTGATAAGAACCTTGCATACCTCAAAGTTTGCAATCTCCACAAAAACAACCATTGGGCAATCTATCTAGTGATCAATATTTTTGCTCTCAAGATGGGCTAGGTCGGCATTAGTAAATGAAATAGGTTCTGTGCTAATTGAGAGGTGGAACGTTGTCTCCACAGGCGAAGCTTTATTGGACTCAAGCCTACTCTATGTTTACCTCCGAGCAGACTTAGAGTCCCCTCCAGTGGGATCTCTTACAATCATGTCAATCACTCCTCTGATGGGTGGGTGATCTTCCTGGGCGGGCTTCTTTCCTTTATCTTCTTTTCTAGGGCTAATCGACCTTCCTCTATGAGGAGTCCGATCGATTTTTCCCCCTTCAGTCTGGGCTTCCACAGCTATGTATTTTTTGAGGTGGCCATGCCTGATCAACCTCTCGATCTCGTCTTGGAGATTGAAGCACTCATCTGTGTCATGCCCTTTCTGTTTGTGAAAGTGACAGTATTTCTTTAATTTCTTCATGGCTTCAGTCTCCATCAACTTTCTGGGCTTTTTGAGGAGGTTATTATGCTGGATAGCGTACAGAACTTCCTTCCTCGGGATGTTCAGTAGCGTATAGTCATGGAAGTATTTGATTAGAGATTGACCTTGCTCTTTTTGTTTTTGGTCATCTCTCTCTTTTTTTTTCTTCTCTACCTTAGAGGATCCAAACTTAAGCTTGTTTATTTTCTCTTGGGTCATGTATCGTTCTGCCAGGTCGAGCGGCCCCTACATCGACCTGAGCCGTTCTCGCACTAGAGCATTGGCGCATTCTTTATGCTTTAGCCCCAGGAATAACACGTCGATCAAGAACTCAATCTAGGGTTATCAATCTTTAGGACCTCCGTATTAAATCTGGTAAAAAATTCTCAGAGGGATTTTCCTTCGCCTTGCTTGACGGTATGGAGGTGGGTATGGGGGAGCTTGGCCTTTCTTTTGCTGGCAAACTGGTGCAAGAATTTATCACATAGTTGGTCATAGGAGCAAATCGATGATAGTTCAAGCTTCATGAACTAGTCTAGTGCGATGCCTTGGAAGGTGGTCACTAGCATCTTGGCATGGATGAAGTCATTGTGACCATGCAGCTGTATCATGTGCTCAAACTGTATGAGATGCTCATTGGGGTCGATTGAGCCATCATACCTTAGGAGATCGGTGGGGACTTTAGCATCTACGGTGATGCGCTCGTCGATGATTTTCTAAACAAATAAGGACCCTTTCTCTCGATAAAACCTTTGAGAAGCCTCCCAGTTTGGTGCTCTGTCGGTATTTTTTCTCAAGATCTCGTCGAGACGTCCGTTCAACTGCTAGACCTGGTGGGATATTTCTTCTCACTTGTCCTGATTTGCCTAGGTGGTGTTCCAATCAAGACTCGATCTGAAATGCTTGGCCCTATCACACTGCAGGGCTCGAATGGGCCGATGCGCCAAATTTGTAGATTCTCCTCTCTCTTCGCGGTAGTCACGCCTAGAGCACATTTGACTTTATTGCATTGCATGGCTTGATTAGGTCTGGCGTGATCTACCGAGTCTGCTACCTCCTTTCGTACTTTTGGATGCCTCCTTTCCTTATGCGGGCATCTAAGACTAACTTCATGCCTGGTGGATGGCTGCCTGGCTTCTCGGTGAGAGTGACTATTTTTTGGGACTTATTTTTCGGGCGGGGCGGATGCGGAGGTGCATTAGCGGTGGGAGTGGGCACTGTAGTGTGCCTGTTTAGAATGACAGATAACTGGGTTGATATTTGAGTGAAAATCTGCTCACTTATCAACTGCATCAATTGGGGCATGGTGAGCGTTACTACCTGCTCCTGGGGAGCGCTGGTGCCTGGAACATTTATATCTTGCTGGGGGTTAGGGAAAGGTGGAGAAGTGGACCTTTGGTTCTCTTCCTTTCTGGATACTACTCTGCACGTGTTTACCATTTTTCTAGTTGCAATCTCAATAGATTCCTATAGTTGGCGCTAAATGATGCAGCTAGAAGCTGCATATAGAGAAAAAGGGGGTTGTGCTACTGGTAAATCGACTAGGGAGGTCGAGTACTCAAGATTGTGTATAATTTGGGGTTTGAAATCTGCAACCACAATACACGTTAAATTAGCTGAGGTGCCCCTGGCTAAAACACTTTGACACTCAAGTTAGTTCTGGTCGAGGTGAAGAGATCGAACAGAATATAGAGAATGTAAAGCTTATAGTGTATAGGGCATTACCTTGAGCGTGGTTGAGCCTGGAGTATTTATAGCTTTCTGTAGGTGTGATTTGACCCTAATACCCTTATCAGGTGTATTGACTGTTGCCTTTGCCAGGGGGTTGGGGTCATTCCATGTCCAGATTCCGGCATTGTGTCAGGTGGCTAAATCTCCTATTTTCCCGGATAAACAGTGTTAGTGGAGGTGCGTCTCTGCCAAAGTTGTTGGCAGAGTTGCTAGAGTTGTCAGAGTTGGTGGTAGCGGTTGTATCGGCCGTCACGTGCCATTAATGCGGGGGCATGCAGCCTGTCAGACTATTAAACACGACAAGAATTCGAGTCAACACCGGAGTGGATTTTGTGGTCAATACATGTCGACCAGACTTGAATATTCGGACTTCTAGAGTGGTCCTGAGGTCGATACGGGTCGACCGCAGATCCTACCAAGTGAGGTCGATACTGGTTGACCAAATAGACCTATCGTTGGACCTCTTGGGCTGTCTCATTTGATGTTGGGCCTGTTAGACCTATTGGGTCATCTCATATCAACTATCATATGAGAAACAAAGTATAAAGAGAAATAAGATAGAACCACATTAAAAGAAGTTAAGTATTGACCTCCTACATTTTTCTAACTTTGATTTAGAGAAGCTGAAAAATGTACGTAAGAAAGCATGATTACCAAAGTTTTGCTTTTCACATATCAATATTGATAAGTCAAATGCTAAAAGATCTCTATCATTTATCCATAGCATTCAGTAGCTCATATTCAACAAATGAGAGAATATTATATTTTTGACAACAAATACAGCAGGTTAAATGACCTCAACACAGCTTCATTTAATTAAAATTTTGACACACCTCTCGTTGGCATTTTATCAAGTAGCCTCTACATAGCACATAATTCACCATATTCGTAGTTTTGGAGTGAAAAGGGATAGTTTTGCCCAAAAAAAATTAGAGAATATAACATAAAATAAATTGAGGTAACTAAATCTTTTGCATTTAAAGAAAATAGAAGATGGATTGTTGGAGGTAAACCTTGGAGTGCAGAAATCAACACCCTAAAGTAATTACGTATATAATATACTTATGTTGTAAAATACTTTATGATTATTAATATATTTTTGTAAATAAAATATTTTTTATTATAAATTTAATTAATATATCAGAATTTTATAATGAATTAATAAATTTAATTTTAATATACATTTATGAATTCTAACTAATTGAACAACGTATTACCTCGTTAGTTTTGGTGAATGCATTATTATGAAACAAAGATTAATTATTATAAAATAGTTAAATACATTAATTTATATAAATTCTATATATATTAGTAAATATTGTGTAACTCATATTAGCTATATATATAAATTTTATAATTAATAATAGTATATTTTAAATAATGAAATAAATGAAAACAAAAATAATAATATAAAGAAATATTTGATGATAAAGATCTTTGTGTGTTGTGGACGAAAATCATGAGCAAAGCTAATTAAAGTAATAATATTTAAATTTGTAAGTAGTATAGCTGATAGTTTGTAAGAATAGTATTATGTCAAGTGTAATTTTACAATGATAATTTTTTATGATTATTATTAATTGCAGTAATTTAGAATCAATAATTTAGCTTAATATACATATATATATATATATATAAATATTTAATTTTTTAATATAAAATTTAATGGCATCAATAGTATTATATACAACAAAATAGTACTTGACCATAATTATATAATTCTGATGAAATTTTGAATTCTTAAAATTTTGAATTTTTTAAATAAATTATAAAATTATCATTGGTTGATGGTTATTAAATTTAATATTATTTATTATATTTAAAATTTTCTATTTTTTTAAATTAATTATTTCTTGATTAGAATAAAATATTATCTATTTATTTATAATACAAAATAAAGGTAATTTCAACTATATGCAAATTTTTTTTTTATCTCCAATTCAAAGTTTATAGTTTGATAAATTTGTCATAAATTTTTTCTTATGTTTAATAATTAATTATATTTACACCACTATATATATAGTATTTATTATTATAAAATAATTAAATATATTAAAAACATAAGTTCTATTTTAGTAAATGTTTATTAACTCACATTCTATAAGTGAAATTTCATGAAGATATGGTTTTTGTGTGGGTGAAAAGAATAAGTGAAATCAATTAAGGCCCTAACATATAAATTTATAAATTGTATACTTGGACTAACATATCTTGAAGATGTAGGTTTTGAGGGCTCTCCATACACTTGGACTGATCATTCAGTTTGGCAAAGACTTGACAGAATTTTGTACTCTATTGCTTCGACTGAGGCTTTCAGCATCACTAGAGTACAACATATTCCGAGAGCTTGTTCTGATCATCATGGGCTTCTTACGTCTTTCTCTGAGGCTAGTATTTCACATTCTTCCAGCTTTAGATTCCAACACATGTGGCCTAAACACCATAGTCTCAGAGATATTATCAAAAAATGTTGGGAACAACATTTGAGGAAATGGGTTATGCTCAAATTTTTTCTTAAACTGATGAGGCTCAAAGGAGAATTGAAACTTTGGAATAAAAATATTTTTGGTAATGTTTTCTCCAAAGTCAAGATAGCTAAAGAAGGGGCTTCTCAAGCTGAGGCGAAATATGATAATGATCCATCTCTTGATAACTTGCTTCAGGTAAAAAAAAACTAATGCTTTGCTTGCTCAAGCCTTATCTATGGAGGAGGATTTTTGGTGCCAAAGGGTGTCTTGTAAATGGCTTAAAGAAAGAGAACGCAACACAACCTTTTTCCAAAGTGTGGTTAAGAAAAAGCAGATTAAAGGCAGAATTTTTGAGACAAATGATCACGGCCAGACCATATCTAATCTGACTGATATTCTGAATTCAGTAGCAATTTTTTCTTGCACCTTTTGATAGAAACTGAGACAGATTTTGATAAAACTGATTTGGATGGCATTCCTCAGTTATTGACGGATTCTGATGCCATTTTCCTTATGCACATTCCATCTCATGAGGAGATTAAAGAGACAGTTTTTGGGATTGATTGTGACAGTACTGTTGGCCCGGATGGTTATAGTTCTAGATTCTTTCAAACCTTTTGGGACATTGCTCAATAGGATGTCATTGATGCTGTTCTTGACATCTTCCACGGGATTCCTTTACCTCGTGATTTCTCGGCTACTACAATAACCCTCATCCCTAAAATTGATTCCCCCTCCTTTCGAAAACATTTCAGACCTATTAGTCTCTACAACATAACCATCAAAATCCTCTAAAAAATTTTGAATTTTAGACTTTCTTCTATCCTTCCCCATATCATCTATCCCAACTAAAGTGGTTTTGTCAGAGGTAGGCTCATTTATGACAACATCTTGTTGGCCTAAGAAATAGTCCATCACCTCATTAAGAGCAAGGCAAATGTGATAATTAATTTTGATATGGAAAAAGCTTACAATAGAGTGGATTGGAGAGTCTTGGAGTCGTTTCTCATCAAATTTAGCTTCCCTAGCATTTGGATTAAACTCATCATGAATCTGATCAATAATTGCTAGTTTTCTATTTGGGTTACTTTTGGTTCTTCAAGTCTTCCAGAGGTTTGAGAAAAGGGGATCTGATCTCCCCTAACTTATTCATCATTTTTGCTGAGTTTTTTGCTAAAGGCTTGGAGGCCATGTTCTAAAGGAACTAGGATATGTTTTTTGAGGTTGGAATAAGTATTTGGTTGAGGAACCTTGCTTATGTAGATGATATTATGGTGTTTTTGAAAGCTAAATCTCAAAACCCCCACCTTTTCAAGCACTTTTGCTCCAACTATGAAGAGACTTCTGGTAAATTGGTTAGCCCCTCCAAGAGTTCTTTCATCACTTATAATAGTTCCCCTCTATCACCTCCCTTATATCTAACATCATGGCTTTTCCCAAACTCATTTCTCTCTACCTTGGAGCTTCTTTCCATAAAGGTAAACAGAGGTGCCAAATGTATGATCCTATCCTTGCCAAAATCCAGAAAAAGCTCTTGGGATGGAAATACAGCAAACTTTCCATCAGGGGTAGACTCACTCTTATCAAAAGCACCCTTCTTTCTATTCCTATCTATATTCTCCAAGTTACCCTCCCAAAGGTGTCTTTTTAAAAATTGAAAGAATGTGCAACAAGTATTTTTGGGGCTCCACATCAACCAAAAAGAAAATCCATTGGAGGTCTTAGAGCAGAATGTATTTTCCCTTTAAGGAGGGTGGTCTCAATGTTAAAAACTTACTAGATGTTTTGACAACCTTTGCTTGCAAACTATGGTGGAGGTTTAGGTGTCAATCCTCTCTATGGGCTGATTTTATTCACAAGAGATATTGTGGTGGTTGCCACCCCATTGTTATCAAAGTGTTGCCTCATAATTCTTATATTTGGAAAAAACTTTATGCTATCCATTTTGAAGCAGAAAAAAACATTTTTCGGACCATTGAAGGGGGTAATATTTCCTTTTGGCATGACTATTGGATTGGGGAATCCTTTCTTAACTCCCTTCTCAATCTCAATCACTTCTTATTCATTCTTATTAAATCCTTCTAGGATAATGGTGAGCGGAATAGACAAAAATTGGAGGATGTGCTTCCATCAAACTTTGTCGATCTTGTTTGCTCTATCCCCATCCTTCATCACTTTAAAGACACCATTTTTTGGAAACTTTCCCCATCTAACACTTTCTCCACCAAAGGCACTTAGCTTTCTATTAAACAGAGTAATCCCCCCTTCCCTTTTTTCTCTTCTATTTGGAACAACATTATTACCTCCACTATTTCCATGTTCACTTGGAGACTGCTTAACAATCTCATCCCATCTGACCAAAAACTCCAAGAGAAGAGCATGATTCTTGCTTCTAAGTGCCAATATTACCATGAGTTTGAGAGCACAGTGCACATTTTTATCAATTGCAATTTAGCCCATAAAGTTTGGAATTTCTTTGCTAACATCTTTCATTTTACTATACCTAATACCACTAATATTTCTTTGCTCTTTCAATCTTGGAAGTTGAGAGTATTTGTAGGATCAAAGGTTCATATTAGAAGCTTTCTTCCCACCATAATTTGATAGTTTTTGTGGTGCTTAAGAAATGATCTTAAGCGTAGTGGGATTGGATGCACTGCCGAGAAAGTCATTTGGCAAATTCAACAACATATTTCCAATGTTCACAAAGCTGGTCTTTTCAAATCCATCCATTGGAAAGGGGACTTCACTGTTGCAGCCATGTTCAACATATTCTTTTCTCAACAAGATCCTCCCCCATGCAAGATTGTGAAATGGATTCCCCCGAACTCTGATTTCCTGAAACTCAACACAGATAGGGCTGCACAAAATAATCCAGGAAGGGCGGAAGCAGGAGACATCCTTAGAAACAAAGATAACTAAGTTCTTTTTGCATTCATACACCCACATGGAGTAGCCACTAATACTGTTGCTGAATTATCTGTTGTCTTAAGGGATTTAGAAATTCGCTTTCAGTTTCATCTTTCTAAGATCATTGTGGAAATGGATGCTAAAGTTGCAATACAGCTCATTACAAATAAAAAAACCTACCATTCAAGCCTGACACACTTGATTATGAAAATCAAAAGGTATTTACAATCCCTCAATGTCTCTTTAGTCACGTTTATATGGAAGGAAATAGTGCAGTTGATTATCTTGCTAAAGAGGCTTGCAAGGTCGATCAAAGTGTGATTCTTCATAGCCACCAGCTTCCTGGAAAAGTATAAGCCATTGTTCACTTTGAAAGTCTTGGCATCCCAAACTTTGGATTCAAATGAACAAATATGCTGCCCTCTATCTTAGTCTACCTTTTGTTAATAGCTTTGTGAGGTTTTATAAGCTTCTGTTGGTCCTTTCTGTGAATTATGGTACACGGAGACAGTCATTTTTATTTTTGAGTCTGAGGCTGCTCTTGAATTACTAAAATTCCGCTGCTCAATGTGTGTGTGATGCTGACTGTTATGTTGCTGCTGTTTGTTATTCTGATATAGGGATGCTGGACTCTATTTTGCTGGTAATGTTAGGTTGATTATTTTCATGTTGTTTGTTGCTTCCTGCTATTTTGGTTTTTGCTAGTTATGTTCCAGGGGACAACGGATTATTTTGGGACATTCTGGATTTGTTTCTTGGCCTTTGGTTCTTGGCATTTTGACTTCATTTTGGTCAACTTTGGAATTAGCCTCGGGTTTCTCCTGTTGTTGAAGGAATCACCTCGCCTGAGCATTTTTTTAAAGGTTTTCTTTTGTTAAAATTCTCTTGCACATGCTATACAGAATTTCTATTGGCTAGCTTAGGCCTCTAGTTAGTGATGTGCTTTTCGTCCTTTTGTCATTAAAGGAGCATGTTCCCTTTTAAATCTCATTGATGTAAATCTCTTTTTCATTAATCTAAGTTCGACCTCATTAAAAAAAAAAAAATTGTATACTTGATTAAATGCAAAAAATTAAATGGACTAACTCCCCATGCATAAAGGTTAATGAAAGAGAAATCATCACGTATGGCAGAAGGAATCTAGGTGTGAAATAGTTATTGGTTGGAAATAAAATACAATTGAAAACTAGTAACATGTACATCCTAACAAAATCATTTATATCTTGATCACTATGTTTTTCTAGCAACTCTCTCAGCTTTTTAAAAATTTCTACTCGAGTGACATTCTTATTTTTGCCTTCAAATAATCATTTTATAGTTTTTGACTTTATCTTCATATAAAAATTCACAAGTTGCTCCACGTGTTATCATCTAGCTCCTTCATAGCATTTTTAAAGTACTTTGGAGAGCACCTAGAATGTAGCTTGGGGTTTTATGGTTTGGTGTGTAGGTCCTCGAGTTTTAGCCATTATTTTTGCATATAAGAGAGACATACTTAACTACATAAATACTACATTAGATGCTTTGAAAATATAACAATTTATATACTAAAAGTTTAAATTTTTTTACAAAAGAAACTTAAGCAGATTATTGAATTGGAGGTTTTGTGTATTGCAACTTACAATTTAAATACTAAAAGTTTCAATTTTTGTACAGAAAAAACCTTACATAGGATACTGATTTAGAGGTTTGTGTTCTGCAAATTCACAATATAAATACTAAAAATTTGAATTTTGCTACTAAAAAAAATGGGACATAATACTGAATTGGAGATTTTGTATACTACAATCCACAATTTAAAAATTGAAAGTTTGAATTTTGATACCATATTATTTGAAAATAATTCTAATCATATTAATGATGAGTTTGCAAGAATGAATGTTCAAGAAATGCTTAAATATGATTTATACACATCGTATACACTACAAATCGAATAATATCCCTAAAATTCAATTACAAACAACTAATATACACTACACCTTATATGAATTATATAATTACTAAATTTGGATAATTGATAATTGAAACACACAATTAAATTAAACAACACATGAAATATAAATTGACAATACATAAGTACAAAAAACTTTACATTAAGTTTTTTCTTTTCTTTCTTTAATAAAAGAAGACAACAATTGTGGATGAATTGAGTAAATCAAATCACACTTAAAATGATTAAAATCAAGATCAAACAAGAAGCAAAGAAAGAAATCTATGAAAATTCTTTCAATATTTTAGTACAAAAATAACATAATAGAAAATTACACAACTTACCTCGTAGGCTATGCAACTAAGAGGTGAAAATAAAAAACCTAAAAATGGTGAAAAATCAATCCAAAAATAAGAAAGTGAGAGAGATGAAGGTGAGTCATTGCAACACCAATGAGAAGATGGCGAACATAGTGTCGTTGTAGAGGTAGAGCCTCGGTTTTGAAATTGGAGGGATGGGAAGAAAAAAATGTGGGGCGGAGAGAGAGTTATTTTGAAGTAACATTTTTGTTAGTGGGGGGAGTGAAGGAATTCTTGTTATTTCCAATTTAAGTGAGGGAGTTTTTGTCTTTTTTACTCAAATAGGAAGTGAACTCAGAAAAATAATTTTAGTTGGGGAACAGGGGCCAACAAAATTCAAGTGAGGACTGAATCCTAAATTGGATGTAACTTTAGCTATTTTCCCCCAATTAATCGTTCTTTACCCTATTTTCTTCTTTCTTTTATCTTTTATTTATAAAATGTATTTGAGTTTATTTATTGAAAGAATACATGAATTTTGAATGGCATAGCAAATATCAAATATAGAACTCTTATACTATCAAAATTATAATGACTACCTAGTAGAATGAAATAGTTAAGAAAATGAAAGAATTTATTTAATTTCATATTATGAAAGATAGAGGACTTGTTTTAGGTACAGAAGTATTACTAAAGAATTTTGTTACAAAATTTGATTGGAAGAGAGAAAGAGAGAGAATGTACAATAATAGTGCAAATTAGTCAAGTTCTGGTCGCACTTTTAAAAGTTTTATAGTTTAAAAAATCTTGTATAGTTAAGCTCAAATTTGAGTTAACTTATAGTAAATAATAATTAATACTATTTATAAATTATTAGTAATTCTCTCTTTACAGTTAATGAAATTAATAATGTTATTTTTCTTACTGTTATTAACAATCTTATTGCATCATTTTGAAAATTTGAAAAAGTCATTAGTGTAAATGAGTTAAAAGTAAGTTTGTATTTAGATAGATTGTTGGAAAAGTAACTATATAAAGGATTTAATAGGTTGTAAATGAAGAGATATAGTAATAATGATAATAGAAAGAGAAGATATATAGGTTATTGGGAGAATATAAATAAGTTATTGAGCAATGTATTTTATATATTATAAAATTTCAATTTATATATATATATATATATTATAATTGAAAAAATAATTTCAAGCTAGTGGTTCAGCAACACAATCTTCAATTTTTCAAATTAAATGAACTCTTATACGTGTCTTCTAGCTGTACACTATATTTGATTTTTCAAATAAAACAAACATTTAAATGTGTCTTAATTCTAGCTAAAACTACAACTCAATATTATATTAAAAATACTAATATATTTACATCATTGTACTTAACATTGATTTTTTTCCAAATTAATAAAAAAAAAATTGCTCAAAATGCACTAAAAAAAATAACCATACTTGCTATGTCAACCATGTAAGAAGCTCAAATTCAACAAAGATGTGCTCCATATCAACCAGACCCACTTTGTCTTTATGGATTCTCCTTACTAGAAATTTTTTCTGTAACTACCTTCAATATCATTGAAGAGAACTTTTTTTCCCGTTGACTGAAATGCATAATCAGTTACATTTATCATCCTGTCCCATCACGATAAGAAAAATTGCATTAAGTGGTATTAGAAAGTGCAACTTAAATAGAATTATAATAATAATTTTATATTTAATGATATTTTTTAAAAGTGTCACTTCTAGTGATGTAGCCAAAGGTATAAATGTCATTAATTTACATCTATTGTGACATTAATAAAGTGTAAAAAAAAAATATTAGATAGCACATTAAAATATCACAAAAAATGCATTACATAACATGCGAAAGTACCATTAAAGAAAATTTTAATTGGCATGCCAATATGCCACTAAAAATGTATGTAGTGACATATTAAAATACTACTAAAATTCCTTTAAATGACAAGATAATACACCACAAAAAATACAATAAATGACATGTTAAAATGTTAAAAACTAATTTTAAATGACATACTAACATGCCATAGAAAATGCTTATAGTGATGTTAGAATGTCACAAAAAATTCCTTTAGATGACATAATAACATGCCATAAAAATTAATTAAACCATGTACATGCTAAATTTAATGGCAAAAAAGACTCCTTTGAATGACATCTTAATTTACCATCAATAGCCATATTATGAGACCCCAACATGCTTCAATTGCTCTGTATAAGACTTGAATTTATGATATTTTACTTGGAAAGATATGAGTTTACTATTAAGCTACCCACCAAATGTTCATTATGAATATATTCTTATACTTTAAAAGCATATTTTCTCAATTATTTAAATATATGCTCACAATTATTATATTAAATAATACATTTGAAAAGGTTTGAGACATTAAATTTAGAGATAGAAGATATTCAACAATATAATTTATAGGTGAGGAGAAAAAAGGGGCAAAAACTTAGTTTTTTATACTTTTTGAAAACTATGATTAATTTAGTTGATTTATTAAAATTATATTTAAGCAGTTAATTTAATCAATGCATTATGATAAGACATGAAATTGTATATTTTACAATTATTAATAATTCTATATACTTTATCTATTTCTGTGTAATATTTATTTCATGTTACACCATAACTAAATTATGAGTTATGTTTTTATGTTTTTTTTTTTTAAAGAAGTAGTATTGCTAGTTAAATGCTTTTAACATATAGTTATGTTAGTAATTTCAATAAAATTATGTTTCTATAATATTTATTAATCAATTTCTACTTAGTAACACAATATTGTAAAATAGTGCTAAATTAGTACTACTAAATAATTTATGGTACTTTTTATAAATAAGACCATAAATAAATATGAGTAGCATTTTTTTATAAAAATTAGTGGCAATACTTAAATGCTTTGCAAATATATTTATGTTGGCATTTTCAATAAAATGTCACTATTTTTTTATTACGTATTAATCAAATGCTACTAAATATTGTATTACAGTGACATTTTTCAACAATTATCACCATATTACTTTTATGTGTCATTATGCTATCTAATGTCACTAAGTTAGTGCCATTAAATATTTTGTGGTGTTTTTTTAGGTGCCACTATAAATAAATACGAGTGACACGTTTTTAAGAAAAAACAGTGGCACTAGTTAAATGCCTTCAAATTATATTTTTGTTGGTATTTTTATCAAATATCGCAATTTTATGTCATTTAATAATTAAATGCCACTGAATATTTTATTATAGTGATAATTTTTTTATGACTAGCACTATTTTATTTTTGTGTGTCATACATTATAAATGCCACTAACTTAGTGTCACTAAATACTTTATGACATCATTCTTCAAATGACACTATAATTATATATTAGTGGTATTTTTCTAAAAAAACAATTAGTGACACTAGTTAAATGCCTTTTAAATATATTTATCTTGGCATTTTTAATTGAATAACATTTAAGTGTCATTTTGTTTGCCATTTAATAATTAAATGCTACCAAATAGTAAATTGTAGCGACATTCTTTTATAATTATTACCATAATTCTTTTTTGTGTCATTATAAAATGTCATCAAACCAATGCACTAAATGTGAATTTTCTTGTTGTACGTGACATCAGAAAACAAGTTCAACGAGTAACAAATTAAAAAATCGTGCCAGGAAACAGTGGCGCAAGAAGCCGCTCTAAACGAATGCTATCAGCCCATGCCATTGATAAAGACGATAGGCGTTTCTAATGTAGAATTCCATTTTCTTGACGAGGATTTCATCAAAATGCAGAATTTGGTGCTCTTGTTGGCAAATATATATTTGTTTTAGCCTGCAATGTGTTTATTTGTCTTTATTTTTCAGTTATTAAAATTAGTAATTTGTGATGTTCAATGCATGTACTAAAATTTTTATAATATTTTTTATATAATAATAATATTTATTTACTTTTTATTTAATGTAATTTTTATAATTTTAATATATTTACTTAAATCTCTTTTTGTGGATAAGAATTAAAAAATTATTACAAATTAGCAATTGTAGACATAACATGAGTTGTAAAAGGTAGTTATTATATAACTTTTAATTATTTATACTATTCTAAACAGGAAATACCATTCCTCTTTCATCTTTTTTTCTTATGAATTTACAAGTGATATACCTAAAATATCTGCATTTGGAATTTTTAGTTGTTGTAACTACACAGGACAACTGTCTACAATTTCGCTAATTAATACCCAGCTATTATCATTTTATAGTCCCACAATTACTAATGAAGATTCGTTTCTTCGCGACTTTCTTTATCTTTCCAACTTCTTGCTTTTGGTATATTCTATTTCATCTATATTATTATTTTCTTTTTACGCACAATGTATCATATATATACATCATTTTTACGCGCAATGTATCATATATATGTATATATATATATACATCAACGGTAATCCAATTCTTACTCCACATGGAATGTGTATCAATGTATCATAAGCTAATATATATAATTTTCAAAGTAAATATGTATGTGGTTGGGCCCATTTACTGGGAAATATTGAATAATGCATGGGTTACATGTGCAATAAAAACTTTTTCATTCATCTCCGATCGAGGATGGATTACCCGTGGAAGGACTAATCGTTTTAGATGCAACAATAAGTATCTACTATTCTCTTGCAAGGAGACACCATGTGGGAGTATAATGATTTCATGGGAACAAGTTTTTGTTATAATTCTTCTTATGGGGGCCTACCAGCCTCACTCTTCGGCTCGCCTTTGCATTCTTCACACACTAGCTTCCCAATTATAGCAGTCGCCATTATCGGCATTTTGGCCACAGGTTTCTTGCTGGTTAGCTATTACATATTTGTGATCAAATGCTGTCTGAACTGGCAAAAAATGGATCTGCTGAGGCGGGTTTTTTTCTCCAGAAGACGGGATGCAGAGGACCCTTTAATGATTTACACTCCGGTGGTCGAAAACAGGGGCTGAATGACGCTGCGATTCGATCAATACCAATTATCAAGTTCAAGAAAGATCAATAAAATTATATAGAAACCATCAATCTTATTTTTTATTTTCCGTTTTTTTTTGAGAACAGGAAAAAAAAAGGGTAAAGTGCAAACAGCTATCCGTGTTAAGAAAAATTGGTAAATTACCCCCGTGAAAAAAAATACAAAAAAATCCTCATGTTTTAAAAAACTATGCAACGAACTCCCCTGAAAGCACGGGTGCAAGACATGTGCTTGTGCGTGCATCTGGGCTTAAATTTCTATATATGAAAAGATAATTATGCGTTTATTCATTCACCGTTAGATCTTCTTTTAAAAAATCAATGGTTTAGGTCAAATTATATTATAATTTAAAAAAAATATAAAATATATACAATATAATATATTATCATATATATAATGTATAT
>JACGDI010005637.1:476255-491387 GCA_014898725.1 Jacaranda copaia | reverse complement strand
TTGGGGGTTAGGATGAGGCTGCAGAGGGGATCGGGAGCAGGGGTTGGAGGGATTGTTATACAATTATAATTATATAGTGTTTTTATACATTCACATGTGTATTTATATTTATTTATTAATATATATTATATAGAAATATATAATATATTATAAGTATATAATACATACATATAACTTAAATATATATTTATGTTATATATTTGTATGTATTATATATTGATATATATAGTATATACAAAAATTAAAAAAAGGTAGAATAAATTAGAGCAATGAAAATACAAAAACAAAAAATAGTTTTCAAATTTAAAAGGGATGAAAGAAGTTATATGAAAACACACTTAAGAAAATAATTAAATTAAAAATATATAAAATAATTGAGGATAATCTAGTTTTTATATGTTAAAATTGGGGTTAAGTTGAAGCAAATCAAGAGCGGAATGTAGTGTGCATAATTTCAAAACACAAGAAGTTTTTTTGCCTATTTTTACATAAAGTTTTTTTTTTCTGCCCTTTTCCATTTTCATAGGAGGTAAAATGTAATTTTTCCTAAAAAAAGAAAAAAGAAAAAGAGACATAGGGACTAAAATGGAACATAAAACCATAAATTGGCAATTTTGCTCTTCAAATGGTCAAATTGATCAATTTTCCTAGGGTTAATGTCAGTAATAGTCCCTCAAGTTTTGATTTTGTATCACTTTAGTTCTCAATCTTTGAAACTTCATCTTTTAGTCCCTAACATTTATTTTCAGTTTCATATTCATCCATAAGTCCACTTTCTGGGGGTTTTTGAGGGGTAAAAGTGTCTATTAGTACTATTTTGTTTCATTTTAGTTTCTGTATAAGGTTTTATGCTCCAATTTAGTCCCAATGTTACTTTTTTTCTTTTTCTTTTTCTTTTTATTTTTATAAATATATGTCCATGTGTGTATGTACATTTGTGCATGATATATGTGTATATACAATATATATTTGTATATATAATTGATACTAATATTAGTAACATGCTCATATGTTATTATTAATATTTAATAATATATTATTGATATATTAATATCATTTGTGATACTATTATAATTAATAATATTAATTGTATGATTAGTAATATACTAATAATAATAACGATTATATTCATAATATGTAGTATTAATAATAATACATGATACTAATAAATATTAAATTAATTTTATTAGTATTTTTAATCATAAGAATAATAAGATTAAAATTTTCAATGATAATAGTATTATTATGATAATATAATTATCTAATATTATTAGGATTATTATTAATAATATTGTAAATAATATATTAATAATAATATTACTAATAAAAATTCAAGTAAGTTAAAACTTTTTCTAACACAACAAAAAAATTGTCATGCCAATTGAAAATTTGCCACCGAAGCAAAAATTCAAAAATTCAACAAATTTTGGCATGGCACATCAGTATTTTCGGTCATTTTATGAGATTCAAGTGGCTTTCAAATTAAATATGCAAAATTTTCTTTTTAACTTATGGGATTAAATTTAAAATTGCATAACATATAAGACAAAATTGAAAGTTGAAAAATTTTATAGGTCGAACAAAATATTTTTCTTGTTTGTTGGGAGTAGCTGCCATGGCCGACCACTGGTGGGGGTGGGGACGGGGCAGTTGGGGATGGGGATGGGGTTGTGGAGGGTGTGGGGTCCCCACCCCATGGAGGTTGGCCATGGCAACTACCCCAACAAACAAGAAAAATATTTTTTTTCATCCTATAAAATTTTTCGACTTTCAATTATATCGTATATGCTACTCAATTTTAAATTTAGTCCCATAAGTTAAAAAGAAAAATTTGCACATTTAGTTCGAAAGTCACTTGAATCTCATAAAATGGCTAAAAATGCTGATGTGGCATGCAAAAATTTGTTGAATTTTTGAATTTTTGCTTTGGTGACAAATTTTCAGCTAACACGATAATTTTTTTGTCTTGTTAGAAAAAATCTTTACTTGAATTTTTATTAGTAATATTATTATTAATATATCAGTTACAATATTATTAATAATAATCCTAATAATATTAGATAATTATATTATCTTAATAATACTATTATCATTGAAAGTATTAATAATATAATTATGTTATACACAAATATATATATACACACATGGACATATATTTATTAAAATGAAAAGAAAAGAAAAGTAACATAGGGACTAAATTGGAACATAAAATCTTATATAGGGACTAAAATGAAACAAAATAGTACGGATTGATAATTTTACCCCTTAAAACCCGCCGGAAAGTGGACATAGGGATGAATATGAAGCTGAAAATAAACATTAGGGACTAAAAGATGAAGTTTTAAAGATTGAGACTAAAATGATATAAAATCAAAACTTGAGGACTATTAATGATATTTACCCATTTTCTTATCATATATTGGCGCTTGGTAGAAAGTGGTTTTGGGGACTAAAATGAAATGATATATTAATGTTAGGAACTAAAAGATGAAATTTTGAATATTAAGGACTAAAGTGATTCTAGAGTAAAACTTTAGGGACTAATTATGTGATTAGCCCATTCTTCTTTTTTTTTTTTTTAATTTTCGGTTGCAAAATATAGTCTATTTTCTCTCCTGCGGAAAAAGATTGTACAACATAAATACAAAAAAAAAAGTAATTTTCTCAATAATTTGTTTCTTTATCAATCTATATTTATCAACTAAAGTCAAATTGAAAAAGTAATATTAACTTAGGCAACCAAACACAATTACAAGATAGAAATAAAATCGAAGGATTGCCTCATACGTTACTCTCTCATTTATTCCGATTGATCATCATTACCTAACTGACTTGCAATACAAAGAAAATCAAATTGAATTAAAGGTAAGGCAATATAACTGAAAATTTTGTGTAACAATCCCCAAATGGACCAAAATTCTTCAAATAATCATGCAAAAATTTTGTTATCCAAACAAAAATACATATTTGGAGAGTGAGAGACAGTGACACTACTTCCCAGCAAAATATGCAGACTGTTTTGTACTGCAAAAACCTAAAAAGAAAATAAAAGAAAAAAAAATTAAAGAAATACAACAAAAAAGGGGTATGGTGGGGGGCGAAGAGACGGAGGAATTAAGAAAGAGAGGGAAAAGGGGCGGATGAAAGATTAATTGATTGAGGAAGAAAGCAAAAGATATGTGGTAGCTAACCAGCGAGAAACCTGTGGCCAAGATGCCGATAATATATGGTGACTGCTATACTTGGGAACCTAGTGTGTGAAGAATGCAAAGGTGAGCCAAAGAGTGAGTCTGGAGGGCGCTTTCTGGGAGAAAGAGCTTCAGGTTCATGGGCATAGAATTTCTGGCTCACCTACATATTATACAAGCAGCAAAGTTTTCTGAGATCTTGATTACTACACATGAACACGTTAGTTGTGGAAAAAAAGGTTGTCTCGTTCCAAAACTGCAAAAATTAAGGCAGCCCAGATTGAATTTAAGAAGATTTTACAGGAAGAAAAGAATTGGGAGTACAGCAAAATCCTCAGAGGGAAGGCAGAAGCTTGGAGAAGACGACGGCGGGGGGAGGGACCAAAGTGAGAAAGACAGGACAGAGTTTGGATGTGAATGTAATATACTATACAGATCGGAGTACCTTTTTAAGGTGAGAGAACATAGGGTTTTCTATGGTTTTAATCATGTCATTTTTGTCTATTATCCTATAGATACTTTGTTACAATCAATTTACAAACAACTAATATTCACTTTAGGATGCATTTGTTCTAAAAACAAATAACATTTGATCAAATAATTTAATATTTATATTGATCTCTTTGAAATCTTTATTTATCCTTTGTTCAAAATTTTATTATTCTAAATTACCCTTTGTTTGAATAAAATATTCCAAACAATTTATTTTTTAAAATTACTTTAATTTTTATTCCACCTCAACTCCTATCCTCCAAACTCTTCTTCCTCCTTATACCCACGGTCCATTGTTGTCGCAATAGTGCCGCCGAGCCCCTCCCTTCTCCTCTGACCAAACCCCCGTTAATCCGTCAGGTACAGGCTAAAAAACCTCAAAACTATTTCTCCAATATAATTCCCCTCACTGAATCTCATTGTATTGCTGCAATCCCATATCGTTTATTTGTGTTCAGTTTTCTTTTTTTGCCTTACCTTTAATCTCCTAAACTTGCCAAGAAACAGAGAATAAAACCACCAATTTTTGCACTATCGCCAAGAATGTGATTTAATATCATATTAATTTCTTGTGATATTTCTCAACCGTTAGGTATGACGATCCAAAATTTTCTGCAAAATTTCGAAACTTCAGTTTACGATCTTGTAGATTAATGTATAACACTATTTTGCAATAAATGGCTATTAATGTGGTGTAATGCATGACCCCTGCCTTTTTTCCATGATTTGCAGGTTCCTCTTGATTTGGTGGCTATGGCTATATGGTGTGTGAATACACTGCAATAAATTACATTTCTCTAATATTGTTCTTCAATTTTTGAGGGTTAATATAAGAAATTAATTAATGATTTTAATCATAAAATAAGAGGCAAAAAAATTAATTTATTAAAGATTAAATCATAATTAATATAAATCAATCCAAATGATTTAAAGAAGAATTTTCAATTGAAAAACTAATTCATCAAATTTTTTAATTTAATAAATCAAAAATAATTTAGGAAAATTTAATAAGTCAATAGTGATTTAGTAAAAAAAATTAGTTCTTCGGTTTCTATTTGAATAAAAATTTGATGGAATGTATATTTTAGATTGAAAAATATTTTAATAAATCAGGTAGATATAAAAGTATTTTAAAGAGTTTTTAATAATTCTTTTTTATATTTACTTAAAAATATTTTTTTATTTTATTATTGATATATATTTTAAAAATATGAAGTATTTGGAATGTGAGAAAATTAAAATAAAAAAAGAGAGAAAGAGAAAATAAATAATTTAATTGTTATGGTTTAACAAACTAAAATAATAAATAAGGTATTTGACTTGAAAAGGGACAATTGTTCTAATTTTTCTTTATTTTATTTATTAAAATAAATTGCCGCATGACATAAAACAAAAGCCTACATGATAATAGTCAAAAATAAAATGTTTAGGACCATAGAAAATCCCGAGAAAACATAAGAAAAACTAAAGAAAATTTTTATGCAGTTGGTGAATATCACGATTCATGACCTCCAATAAGGAAATTGTTGTTGGCTGGTAAGAAATTAAATACTATCTATTCAAATATCTTTCTCTTATTAAAATACTTTTTTATGTCTGAGTAAAAAATACATTTTCATAATAATTAATAGAATATCACAATTAATTTGATCATATATAACATATATATACGTACATTCTACATTTTCAGGAACAGTTTTATTTGAAACTGTAAATGAATCAAATTTAAATTAAACTTTAACAATCTTTAAACTCAATAGGATCTGATAAACCTACGAGTAAGTGAACTCTCCCATCTTGTACTTCTTCATTCATATACTTGATAATTCATCTTTATTCCTTAATAAAAGAGGTAGCATAGAGTGGGCAATAAGTCCACCGTTCAAATTGTGGTTAATGTGAACAAATATGGGCACAAATGAAAGCGAGTTCTGTTGGTTGCAATATCATATAGTGGTCCAATTGAATGTATTAATTTGTAGTCCATTATCGTGGTCCAGCCTATATAACTTGAAATTTTAGAAATTCATATTTACCGCTAAAGGAGTATAGATTCGAATTCATTTGTGCTAATAATTAATATGTTTTGAGTGGGGGTGGGGATGGGAGGTTGTCCTGTGAGATTTTGTTTTTTTGGTGGTGGTCACATCCCTACAATACTGATCACTCGTCACTTGCGGCACACTTTCTATATCACTATCTCTGTTTTCATTGAATTTCTGCTTTTTTTCTGTCTTTTTTTAGACAAGCATAATCGTATTTTAGCTTCTGTTGACTGGCTTTGCAGACCGCCATCAGGCCAAGTCCACTCTTGGCTAAGGTCTTTGGGCGGGACTTTCTCAATATTATTGAGTGGAATGATTGAAAGAACCTTGTATGTATGAAAAAAGCAATGCAAATAGCCTCCAAGGAATTGGCAGAATAGATCTAAACCAATCAGAGGTCCTTTGCCCATCAAGAATGGGGACAGCAGTTTCATTCCTTACCTTTAAGTAATTGGTTGTAGTAGGTGATGAGGCCTGAGATCCTGGATAGAACTTTGTGTCAAGGTTGAGTCTGGAATCCGACATGGAAAGCTATTCCTTCCTTTTAGGTCTTCTGACAATGACAAGTAAGGATTGTTTGCTAACTTCATACATGAAATTCGGTGCTTTCGCTGGCTATTTTATATTCAGGGAAAAGGGTAGTAGACTCACTAATTACTTTGAGTTGAGTAATGTAGAAAAAGTTCAACACTTATGTGGAATTTTTTATACATCAATGATTTCTCAAAAGATCAACATCTAGTGATATATATTTAATGATAAAAATTTTATTCTTTCTAATAATTATTTTTGCAAATGGAATAGTAACATAAATTAAAAAATAGATGCCACTGATAAAGAATAAAACTACATGAATTACATATAAATAGTCAGCATTAGCGATTATAATACATGTAGAGAAATAACTCAATAACAACGTAAGTTTAATCATTATACATGTGTTTTTGATTGTCAACATTGACAATTAAAATAGTGCTTGCCACTATTAAATTTGTAATAATTATTATCATAGCTAAATAAAAATTATTATCGCTTAATAGACATCATAACAAATAACATTATGACTTAATATTATATATTTCACCAGAATAATATAATTCTTCTTTATTATAGTGTGCCAATTAAGTTTTATTGGAGATTATTTTGTTTACCATAGCTACTAATTGGTAATTCCTGGCAATCACAAGGAAAAATATGACTATGAACAAACTTAAAATGATAATAAAAGACTTGTAGCTAACCTAAGTAGAAAGCATGGGGTGTTTCATCTATTTTAACTTGATAACAAAGCTTTTAAAGTTGACGACAAAATTGAAATCCACATTGATATGATGGCATGTGAGCATGCAAGAAATGGATTAAAAACACAGGAAATGAGTGCAGACGCCATTATTAAGCCACCATTCTGAGGAGGCTTCACTTTCACACCAAGTATCCCTCTATCCATTTATGGGCAATCCATCCTTAATCATTGAAGACGAATGAAAAAGTGTTTATTACACGCAACCAATTATTGAATTTTCCTAGTAAACGGGCCCAACAACACACATTTCACTTTGAAATGTGCTTGTAAATGGTAGAATATCACCCTACAACGCCCCTACCATAAAATACTTAAATAAAAATATTCAATATTTCACTATAATTTAAAATATCCAAAAAAATAAGGTCCCAACTTTATCCTACCCAAACTAACTTAAGATCCATTGTGTCTAGTTTATTGAACTTATGTTTTTAATGTATACAATAATTTTCTCAATATATACTAAAAATATTATTTGATATATGAAAATAAAAATAATTTTTGTCTATATTTAATTTAATTTAATCATTAATTTTAAATTAGTTAATTTTAATCTTTTTGCTAATTAAATTAACTGTTTTATTCATATAATAGTTAAACTTTATTAATATAATTAGCAGTTAAAATTTTTGCTAATTAAAAAAAACATGCAGTTTAAAAGTAGTTAATTAGAACAGTTACTAAAAACAGTTTACTAAAAAAACAGTTAATAAAGACAGTTTATTAAAAAAACATACAGTTTATATACAGTTAAACTTTTTCTATATTTAATGTTATAAAAACAGTTAATTTCCATATTAATAAACTTTATCCATATTAATTGATATTTCAATTTTCTTTTAAAAAAATTGCTATCTCAATTTATTAACTTTATTAATTTTATTAATTTAGTTTAATTTTTAATAAAAAAATATTTAATTATTACCACGCATTCACATGTTTGTAATTTTTATATATAAAAAGTTTATTATTAATATAAATTTAATTTTGGTATAAATAATTTTTTTATGTTCATAAGTTAAATTTAAGTGTAAAGTAATGGGTAATTTATGGGTACGGGTACATGGGTAATTTATGAGTATACACCTTGCCCATATCCATTACATTATCTTTAATAAATATGAATATGGGTATGGATATGAGTATGGCATTTTGAGTTTGGGCAGGGTATACAGGCCTACTTTGAAAGATTATACATATCAATTGATGATACACATTTGATGTGTGTACGTATATTTAATTAATAAATTGGATTATCATTGATGTATATACATTTATATGACACATGTATAATAATAATAATAATAATAATAATAATAATAATAATAATAATAATAATAATAATAATAATAATAATGTAGATGAAATAGAATATACCAAAAGCAAGAAGTTGGAAAGATAAAAAAAGTTGCCAAAGAGATGATAATGCAGATGAAATAGAATATACCAAAAGCAAGAAGTTGGAAAGATAAAAAAAGTTGCCAAAGAGATGAACCTTCATTAGTAATTGTGGGACTACAAAGTGATAATGGCTGGGTATTAATTAGTGAAATTGTAAGATATATATATTTGTTCTGTGTAGTTACGAAAACTAAAAAATATAAACAGAGATATTTTAGATATATCACTCGTAAGCATATGAAAAAGATAAAATAGAATTCGTATTCTTTTTTAGAATAGTATAGATAATTAGAAATTATATAACAACTATCGTTTTGTAATTCACATATTTTATATTTAAAATTGTCATTTTATCACAATTTTTTACTTCTTATTTATGAAAAAAATTAAATAAATGTATTAAAATTATTAAAAATTACATTATATAAAAAGTAAATAAATGTCATTATTATTATATAAAAAATATAATAGAAATTTTAGCTACTAAAAAAAAAGACAAATAGATATAGTGCAGTCTGAAGCAAATATATATTTGACAATGAGAGAACCAAATTCTTCATTTTGATGAAATCCTCATCGACAGAACGGAATTAATTGTACATTAGAAACGCTTAGCGTCTTTATCGATAGCATAGGCTGATAGCAGTCGTTTAGAGTGGCTTCCTGCACCGCTGACTCTTGCACGGCACGGTTTTTTAATTTTTTACTCGTTGAACTAATTGCCGGTTTACATAAAAGGTGGATGAGTTTGTATTCTGATGATGTCACAGGATAGGATAATAAATGTAACTGATTATGCATTTCAGTGAATGGGAGAAAAGGTTTTCTTCAACGATTTTGAATGTAGTTGTTGAAAAAAATTTGAGTAAGAAGAATCCTTAAAGATGAAGTGGGTCTGGAAATAAGTAAAGATAAGATATTGTGGAACACATTTTTGTTAAATTTGAGCTTCTTGTGTGGTCGATATAGCAGGTATGGTTATTTTTATAGTGCATTTTGAGCCATTTTTTTTTCTTAATTTAAAGAAAAATCGATGTTGATATAATGACGTAAATATATTGGTATCATTATTACTGTCTTTCTCCGTCTATAACCTATTAATCGCTATATAATCATTATTTTTTCAAAAATATATCAAAATACAAACTTATTTTTAACTCATTTACACTAACTATATTTCAAATTATGGTAAGAAAATAATATTTTAATTTCATTAACTGTAAAGAGAGAATTTACTAATAATTTATAAATATTATTAAATTATTAAATATTATAAGTTAAATCAAATTTGAGCTTAATTTTACAAATTCTTTTAAACTATAAAAATTTTAAAAGTGTGATTAGAACTCGACTCATTTCCACTATTATTGTATTCTCTCTCTCCCCAAATCAAATTCTGTAACAAAATTCTTAAGTAATACTTCTATACCTAAAACAAGTCATCAATTTTTTATAATATGGAATTAAATTCTTTCATATACTTAACTGTTTCACTCTGTCAAGTACTTGTTATAATTTTGATAGTATAAGAGTTCTATATTTTGATACTTGCTGTGCCGTTCAAAATTCATGTATTTTTTAATTAAACAAACTCAGATATATTTTATAAATAAAAGATAAAAGAAAACGGAAAGAAGCAAATAAGGGACAAAGAATCGTTAATTGGGGAAAAATAGCTAAAATTACTTCCAATTTAGAATTTAGTCCCCACTTGAATTTTGTTGGCTTTCATTCCTCAATCAAAATTATTTTTTTGAGTTTACTCTCCACTTGAATTTAAAAAACAACAAAAAAGCCCTAACTTAAATTAAAAATAACAAAAATCCCTCCACTTTCCCCACAAACAAAAACGTCACATCAAAATAACACTTCAACACCCACACATTTTTTCTTCCCATTCCCTCCATTTTGAAACCGACACTCATCCTCTACAACGACATGCTCGCCATCTTTACATAGGTGCTGCAACAACTTGCTTCATCTCTTTCACTTTCTTTCTTTTGGACTAATTTTTCACCATTTGTTGTGTTGTCGAAGCTATTAGGGTTTTTATTTTTGCCCCTCAATTGCATAGCCTACGAGGTAAGTAGTGCAATTTTTTGTTATATTATTTTTATATTGAAATATTGAAAAATTTTTCATATATTTCTTTGTTTGCTTTGTGTTTGACATTGGTTTCAATTATTTAGATTTGATTTTGATATACTCAATACACTCACAATTAGTCTCTTCTTCAATTAAAAAAATCCTTAATGTAAGTTTTTTCATACTCAAGCATTGTCATTTATACTTTATTTATTGTTTTAATTATATGTTCCAATTATCAATTATCTGAATTTAATAATTAGACAATTCATATAAGATGTACTGTATATTAGTTGTTTATAATTGAATTTTAGGAATATTATTTGATTTGTAGTGTATGTGATGTGTATAAATCATGTTTAAGCATTTCTTACATTCATTCCTGTACTCATCATTAATATTATTAGTATTATTTTCAAATAATATGATATCAAAATTCAAATTTTCAGTATTTAAATTGGGAGTTGTAGAATACAAAATCTGCAATCTAGTATTATATTCCTGTTCTTTGGTAGTGAAATTTAAATTTTCAGTATTTAAATTGTGAGTTTGCTGTACACGATATCTCCAAATCAATATTCTGTGTAGGCTTTTTCATGCAAAGATTGAAACTTTTAGTATTTAAATTATGAGTTATAGTTTTGCAAAACCTCCAATTCAATATTTTGTGCAAGTTTTTTTGGTAAAAAAATTGAAATTTTTAGTATTTAAATTGTAAGCTGCAGTACATAATAAAATCTTCAATTTAGTATTTTGTGTAAGTTTTTTGGTACAAAAATTCAAACTTTTAGTATTTAAATTATGAGTTGTAGTTTCAGAACCTTCAATGTAGTATTTGTGTGATTATGTATGTCTCTCTTGTCTACAAAAATAATGACTAAAACTTGAAAACTTGTACACCAAACCACCAAAAATAATAAAAACTCGAAGCTATATTCTTTATTCTTTTCAAGATATTTTAAAAATATTATAAAAGAGTTGGCGATAAAATGAGGTCCAGCACTAAAGCACTAAAGACAACCTCATTTTTTATGTAACCACATTTTTTGTCTGAATTGGCACAGAATCGAACTGCGGAGGCGGTTTTCGTTCTCCAGAAGACGACACGTTGAGGACCCTTTAACAATTTACAGTCCAGTGGTCGAAAACCGGGGGCCGAACGAGTCTATGATTTGGTAAATACCAATTTTCAAGTTCAAGAAAGGTCAGTAAATTATCTAGGAACCATCAATCTTATTTTTTCTGAGAACACTCAAAAAAAAAAAAAGAAAAAAAAAAAGGCTTATTTTGCTCAACTCAGACATTTCTATGCAAATTTTAGTTTTCTTGGGTTTTCTTTCCTTTTCATTCTCTTTGTCCTTTTCCTTTTTCTTTTCTCCATTTCATGCCCAGCAAAATATGAGGACAACTGCAAATATTTCATCCGATCTGAATTTATTTTTCTATTTTCATTTGGGACATGCACCCAAAACTCATAACTAGTTCGTAAAATGGCAAAGAATATCCAAAATGACCCTCTTAATGAGAAAAATACAGTGATTGTATCTGTTAAGTTTTAACTACTATATATTTTAAAAATTATCTAGAAATTTTATTTTTTAAGTTTTAAATGAATAGAGTAGACAACTGACAGACATTCTCTATGTGCTACATTAATCAAGACTGATAAATATATCATGCATTCTTTCATGGATATATTACGTCTGAATATGAGAATTCAGAGATAGTATAGCTATTTTTTTTTCTTTCTTTCTTTGCAAAATAAAAAAGTATTGCTGATCAAAATATATAAAAAGAAATAAAAAACTCATGTCTGTCAAGGCAGGCCTGAACTTTTGACTGTGTAAATCTGGAGTGTAAATACCTCAAGCTGGAGTTGAATTTAAAAAAAAATTGTAAACCCAAAATACGGAGCTTAAATCGAGGTTGAGCTCAATGAGCCTCCACTTAAAGGATCGAGTTCAAGCTCAAGTCCAGTATTTTGAGCTTGAGCTCAAGCTCACGAGCTTAGTATCAATTGGGTTTGAGTTTAATGAAATTTAATCAATAATATATAATAATTATTTAATATTATGTATAAAACATTTACAGATAGATAACACAAAGTAAATTATTAATATAAATAATTATTTAATCAATATATAGAAAATAAATAAAAATAAAAATAAGTAAATTATTAATATATAATAATTATTTAATTTTTACTAAATCAATGTTCGAGTTTGACTAATTATAAAGTTCGAATTCGAAAAATTTAAATTTTAACTTGAATTTTTTAAAATTCAACCGAACTATAGTCAAACTAATTCAATTTATCTTACACCCTCAACGTAAACACCCTTGATGCATAAAATGGGACCAATTTTCGCACCTAAACATGACTTACGCAGACGTGGGATGGGCATTAATGTTTTTCTTTAATCAGTCAACAAGTAGAGCATGGAAGGTGTCGGGTTCTTTTATTTTACCATAATGTAATATAAGCACTTTTCAGGATTCTTTCTACACAGAATTTTGTCATTTCCTTGTAATATGACATTTCCTTCTTTTCTCAATGCAGTCGCTCAAAATAGCTTGACGGCTTGGGACAAGTTGAAACGTGTGTACAGTTTCTTACCAATCGCCCGAAAAGGAAAATATTTACAAAGATTACAAATTTAAGTGACATAAAAAAAAAAAAGGCAACATGAAAATTGGAATAAATCCTGATAATCGTCTAAGAAATGCCAATCACCCATTTTTTGTATAATCTATATTTATCTATGTCTATCCTGTTACAAAAGAGAGGTATTTTTATCTCACAACTAAGAAAAAGCCAAGTTTTAAAATTTTCTCTGGGCACTTCTCACTCTCTTGCTACAATGTTTTCTTCTTTGACCTCTTTTGCTTCTTTCTCAGTCAATTAATCTTTTATCCGCCCCCTTTCCCTTTGTTTCTCAATTCCACCATCTCTTCACCCTCCATCAACACCCCATTTTGGTTGTATTTCTTTACCTCCCCCCGGCCCCCTCCTTCTTTGCAGCACAAAACAATCTATGCATATTTTGTTCGTAAAGTATTGTAACTTTCTCTCCTTGTCTCTCTCCCCACTAATATATTTGTTCCTTATTAATTATGATGCCAAAAAGAATAATTTTTATGGAGCATCAATTAAAAGCAAAAGAAAATAATCTTGTCCTTTTTTTGATAATCTCTCACAAGGCCTTTTATATAGCTAAACACCCCACTAACTAGGGTTGTAACCGCTCACTAAACCTCTAACTATCCACATTTAGCAGAGTTGATCGACATGGTGCCACGTGTGGCCCACGTTCCTTGCTTTTTGGTTGTGTTAGGATGAAGTTGCAACTCGAAAATCAACTTGGGTATCACAGAACAATCATCTCAACTGCTTTCTCTGATATCAGCACGGTTGACTCAAAACCTCATCTTGGTTGCTTCCTTTCAAACCCAGTTCGGACAACTCAAACCTTTATCTTAGTTGTTTCTCTTGAACTCAGATCGATCGGATCATTTGGGGTGATCATGCTGAAACTGCTTTCCCAATGTAGCCTGTACGACTAAGTTAGCTCGGGTTGGGTGTACATACGCATCACCTCACCCCCCAAAAATCAAGTTCAAAAAGGTTTGAACTGTGACAGTCCGAGCTAAGAGTGGATAAAGCATGAGAGAAATGGTCTGAGTATATTCCCGATAGGATGTTCGTTCGTGCTAATTGATGCCCGAGATAGGTTCAGATAGATCTGTAACGATTTTGCCCCTTCCTAAGGAATAAACATCATTACTTTGCCTTTCCCCAGGTTTGTCAATTTTATCTGTAGCATTAATTGGGCTATCCTATCTAACATATCCCCAGAGACACGTGTACGATTGAGTTTGAATTTGGGAATCTAAAAGACCTCCTCCTCCACCTATAAAAGCCCTACGCATGTTTAGACTTTTGCTTTCTTTGCCATTTCTACAAACCCTCTTGCTCCTCTCTTTTCTTCTTCGTTTCATCTGAACACCTGGGCAACTACTCCATTATCTGCGTAGTGGTCTCCACCGCGATTTGAAGAAAAACTCCGCCCATCTTTCACGTCTCTAGGAAATGAGTCCAAGTTTCTTCTAATTCTTCACTTCGCATTTTTAGATTTATTTCCTTGGATTTCTTAGAAAAATCAGAATGTCAATTGAGTTGGTTAGGGAAAGTGATTTGGATGACTCAGTTCTTAGTATTCCACTGGAGGTAATGAGGGAAACTGAGCAGGGAACGATTCAGGTGGGGTTGCCTTATTATGAAACGTACTTTTCTAGGATGACTAGGCACAAGAGGTGAAAGCTAAGAGAGATCATGGGTATCCTAAAAAAGTACCTTATAATAGTGCCTAAATCTTCAAATCGGCCACATCACCCCCCCTCATGGTTTCTGTGCTTCTATATAGAACAACTACACACTGGGCTACATTTTCCTTTGCCTGAGCTATTTAGGTTAGTGTTCAGAGCCTTGGCCATTCCACTTAATCAATTTACCCCCAACTCCTTTAGGTTAATGATCGGCTTCATCATCCAATGTAGGCATCTACAAGTAGAGCCTACAACTACCCTTTTCCATTCTCTTTTTTACCCTAAATCTTTA
>JACGDI010005637.1:457999-476155 GCA_014898725.1 Jacaranda copaia | reverse complement strand
ATCTTAATGAACTCTATACACACCTTGGGTAAAGACTTCTTGTGGGGAATCTTGACTACCTCAGATCAGCAACTGGCTGACGGAATGCTCTTCAACAGTCTTCGCAATCAGTTCACCCCTTATCTTTTCAAGGTACTCTACTTTCAAAAGTTAAACTCTTACTTCTATCGCTCTTCTTGATTTCTACTAAACCCCCTCCTTCTTTTTTTATTTTTAGACGAGTATCTTTACGAGGAGTGTTCTCGCTAGATGGAAAGGAGAACACCAACAACTGGAGATAAATAACCAGAGGTTGAAAGTCGAGCTGGATAAGCTTCATGCTGAGATGAGCCAATTCATGGACTTGAGGCAGCAGCTTTCCTCATTGCGAGCCAAACATGACGAGGTGGTTGGCAACTTAGCTAAGTCTAAGCTTAAGATATCTGAGCTCATATCTCAGCAGAAGAAAGAGTTGGAGAGAGCTTGGTAGAAAGGTCGTCATAAGGGACGTGATACCTACTTTGAGGTATTCTAATATACAAAAGAGGGGAAAAACTTCTTGGAAACCAGTTGGAGATCATGCTTGAGCGGGTATCTGAAGAGCAATGATTTCAAGCATATATTTGTCATAAAAGCTCTTAAATATTACAATCATGGCATCAACATCTATGCAGATCAGTTGGAGGCTAGAGGAGTGCTACGCATGGGACAGTTGGATGAGAATGTAGATCGGATGTTTGGGCTGAAAACCCTCCCATCAAACTTAGAAGATGATGACGACCCTGTTGATGAAGTCGAAGGAGGTCACGCTAAGCCCCAATCTGCGGTCGAGCTGGGGTTAGAGATCAAGGCTTTAGGAGGGGCTAAGGCATTCTTTTGTGCTGGGCCCTCAAACCAAGCTGCCACCCCAGCTATTATGTTATCCCCTGAGCAAGTTGGCCTGAGCAATTGAGTATTTTGTAACCCTCTTTGCCCATCTGTTGGGGTTTTTTTTGAAATGTAACCACATTACTCAATGGAAGAGGGATTTTTATAATCATTCACCCTTCAACTTGGTCGAGTCAACTTTAGTTTAGTTTAGATCAGATAAGCTGATTTTTATTGGGCATTCACCAACTTTAGTTTAGGTTAGCTAAGCTGATTTTTTTTTAGCATTTGCCATCTTCAGTTAGATTAGCTGAGCCAATTTTTATATGGCAATCGCCATCTTCAATTTAGATCATCTGAGTTGATTTTTGTATGGCATTCGCTATCTTCAGTTTAGATTAGCCGAGCTAACTTTTGTATGGCAATTAGCCATCTTCAGTTTAGATTAGCCGAGCTAATTTTTGTATGGCATTGCCATATTCAGTTTAGATTAGCCAAGCTAACTTTTGTCTAGCATTCGTAATCTTCAGTTTAGATTAGCCGAGCTAATTTTTGTATGGCATTCACCATCTTTAGTTTAGATTAGCCTAGCTAATTTTCCTTTACCATTCACCATCTTCAGTTAGATTAGTCGAGCTAATTTTTGTATGACATTCACTATCTTCGATTTAGATCAGTAGAGCTAATTTTTGTATGGCATTCACCATCTTCAATTAGATCAATCGAGGTGATTTTTGTATGATATTCGCCATCTTCAATTTAGATTAGTGAGTTTGGAAAAGCAAACATGACACTTTCAAGACTTAACAAGAAATAGGTTCATCTTGCCTAACTTGTGTTTACAAGGAATGGAAATGATCTAATTTCTGAGATAAAATTAAACATAGCAAGAAAACCAATGTAAACTAAGAACAGTAAAATAGATTCTAAAAGAAGTTACGTGTAAAAACGCCGCAAGTTCTGAATGTTCCATGGATGAGCTAGTTTCTTTCTTTCTACCGTTTTTAGTTCATAAGCTCCCCTTTTTAGCATAGTGATCACTCTGTAGGGCCCCTCCTAGTAGGAATCCAATTTTCCAACATTTCCCAGTGCTTCCACTCTTCTTAAGACCCAATCTCCCACCTAGAAATTACCAGGCCTGACCCTTTTGTTGAAGGTAGTTTAGATCCTTTGCTTGTACTTAGCCTACCTAAGGCAAGCGTTTTCCTTTTTTTCTTCGATCATATTCAGAGAATCCTTGAGCGGCTTCTCATTCTCTTCGGGATCGTATGCTAGCACCCAATGTGATTCCAAACTTACCTCGACTAGAATTAGCGCATCCACACCATAGACCATACTGAAAGGCATTTCCTCGTTGACACTTTCAGCATAGTCCTATAGGCCCATATTACTCTGAGAAGCTCATCTACCCAACCACCACCAGCTTGGCTTAATCTTTTCTTCAAACACCTCAAAAGATCATGATTAATGACCTCAGTTTGCTTATTGGTTTGTGGGTAGGCTACAATACTAAAGTGTTGGTCAATTTTCATTTCCTTACACCAGGCTTGCACCTTGGACCCTTAGAATTGCCTGTCGTTGTTCGAGATCAACTCCCTGGGGATGCCATACCTGCATACTATATTCTTCCACAAGAATTTGAGCACCTCATTCTTCGTTATCTTAGCTAGGGGTTCTGCTTCTACCCATTTACTAAAATAATCCACTGCCACCAACAAAAACTTTCTCTGCCCAGCTACCACGAGGAAAGGCCCCACAATATCCATTCCGTATTTTGCGAAGAGGTAGGGGGCACTCATTCCATGCATGGGCTCGGTGGTTATATGGCTGACCTAGGTGTGCATTTGACACTTGTCGTATTTCTTCACCAATTCTCCTGCATCAGCTCGGACAGAGGACCAGAAGCACCCAACTCGGATAGTCTTAGAAGCTAGTGTAATTCTGCTTAAGTGATTTTCGAAGCATCCTTCATGAATCTCTCATAGGATGTATTCCCCTTCCTGAGGGGACAGATAGTGTAGCAATTGTTGAGCAAATCCTCTCTTGTACAGCAGTCCATTTATCATGGTGAACCATGTTGCTTGCATCTGCAACTTATGATTAGTCATCGGGTTGTCCCCTTGCAGATATTGCATGATAGGGATTTTCCAATCCTGACCTTCTTCCACCATAAGGACTTCAGTTTTGAGACTTTCTTTCTCCAGCTCGTGGATTGTGACTCATCGGGAGTTACACTCATTGAGAGAGTTGGCTATCTTGGCTAAATAATCTGCCTTATTATTCTCAGCCTAAGGAATCTAGGTTATTTAGAGCTCGGCCAGTTCTTGTCGTAGCTTATCTATTAGTTGCCGATATTTATTCATTCTGGCTTCTTTAGCCTTGTACTGTCCTTCGATCTGCTTCGCCACTAATTGTGAATTAGTGAACACCTGGACACATTTGGTGCCACTTTGTATAGCCATTTTAATCCCCCATATCACGGCCTTGTATTCTGCTTCGTTGTTGGAGGCCTTAAAATGGAACTTTATTGTAAACTCCATCTCTTCCCCTTTTGGATCAATAATAACAATTCCAGCTGCACTTCCTCCATGTCTTAATGACCCATCCACATACACCATCCAAAAACCTTCATCCCCTCTTAGAGGTACGTCTGCTACGAAATCCGCCAATGCTTGTGCTTTTATGGCATTTTGGGGGCATAGCTAATCTCATATTCTCCTAACTCCACTGACCATTTAACTAGTCTTCCTGCCATGTCAGCCTTCCCAAGAGTTGGTTTCAATGGGTGATTAGTTCACACAATTATATGATGAGATAAAAAATAGGGCCATAACCTTCTTGCCATGATCACTAGAGCTAGTGCCATTTTCTCAATTTTTAGGTATCTCAACTCAGCAGCATGTAGGATTTTACTTGAACATTCGATCCACTAGCCTCTGATACATAGCTCATGCATTCTTTAGGCCAAAAGGCATGACTAGATAATAGTAAGTTCCCTAGGATGTGATAATGCTTATCCCCTTACAATCCTTTGAGCTGAGTGGAATTTGATGTTATACCTATGAGGCATCCATCATGCTAAGGAGTTCACATCCAGTAGTAGAGTCTACTATTAGATCGATCCTGGGTAGCGGGTAGACATCTTTTGGGCAGGCTTTGTTTAAATTCCTAAAATCTATGCACGCTCTCCACTTGTGGGCTTGCTTTGGCACCAACACTATGTTGGAGATCCATTCAGGGAACTAGATTTCCACAATATGCCCTGCATCTAAGAGCTTCTCCACTTCCTCCTGGATTATACAGTCTTTCTCAGGATTGAAATGCCTCTTTTTTTGCTTGACTAGCCTGACGGTAGGATCCACATTAAGTTTGTGTTCGGCTACCTTTGGATCTATACCTACAAAGTCTTTGACAGAAAAAGCAAAAACATCCACATAATCGTTTAGTGTGGCAATTAGCTCTACCTTCAAGCTAGTTTCCAAGTAGGAACCTATTCGTGTGGTTTTGTTGGGATCTCTTGGGACCAACTCTATCGATAGAAGCTCTCATTTCGGTTAAATTTTCTATAGCTTCTTCGCACCTGGGGGTGTGCCCACACCATTTTGCCTTTGCTTGCATCCTACCTTATTACCCTTGTGGCGTTCCTTTCTCACTACATCCACGCAGCACTTTTTGAAAGTATACTGATCTCCCACTACTTCCCCTACTAGTCGCCCCACCACGTACTTCAACTTCATATGGTATAGGGAAGCTACTGCTTGGAAGAGCTGCATCATGGGTGTACCAAAAATCACATCATACACTAAGGGGGGCATCAACGACTAAGAAATTTACCATGCATATCTTTCGGTACATTCTTGCCCCCAAAGAGACTTCTCTTGAAAATTCGAAGAGCGACGTTTCTACTGGTTCAAGCATAGTATTTTCTAGATCCATCTATTGGAAGGCATTATAAAAGAGGATATCTGCCAAGCTACCTCTGTCCACAAAAATGCGGGCTACTTCATAGTTGGCTATCATCGCTGTAATAACCAAAGCATCCTGATTGGGTAGATGCAATATTTTTAAGTTCTCTGGTCTGAACTAGATAACTGAGATGTCGTTAACAATAGAAACAGATGCTGTCTCCAAATGTTTGTGTACCATAGCCCTAGCTTTTCCTCTCCTAGCTCGATGAGTGTCTCCCTCAGTCGGACCTCCCGAAATCATATGAATCACTCCTTTGACAGCCCCATTTTTAACATCATTCTTCCCACTGGGTTGTCAGATTTTTGGTTGTCCCTCCTGGCTTTATGCAGGGCGCTTGTCTCTGCCTTCGGCTCCTGCTTTGAGTATAAATTCATTAAACTATCCATCCCATACTAGGTGCTCCAACTCATTCCGCAGATGGTCACATTCTTCCATCTCATGCCCATAGTCATTATGAAAGTGACAGAATCTATCAGACCTAGGCTGTCTTGGTGAATCTCTATGGGAGCACGGCTATCGAAATAGGTTAAGATGCTCATTGGCCTGCATTACTTGTTCCCTAGGCATCCGCAGGGGGGTATAGTGATCAAATTTTGGACCTAGCACTGATGAAACTTTCACCTGCTGCACGAGTGCAGCTCTGGGTCTCTCTTCTTACCTTTATTTTTCATTGGCAAGATCTTCTCTCATGTCCCTTCTTTTTTCCTTCAACTCCCTTTCTTTCGCCTCACAGTTTTCTTCCTCATGAATATATTTTTCTACCCACCTTAAGAGCTCAACATAGCTTTCTGTTGGCTTTCTGCTCAAGGATCGGAAGAAAGGACCAAGTTGCAGCCCTTGAGTGAAAGCATCACTTAATAATTCTGGAGTAGCCGAAGGAACCTCCAAGGCCGCCATAGTGAATCACCTTACAAAACTTCTCTAGCCTTTTGCTAGAAAGAAAGTAAGCTCTACGCATTCCTCCTATACTCTTTGTTGATAGTGAATTGGTGTAGGAATTTTGCGAATTCATCAAATGTATGAATAGATTAGGGTGGTAATTACCCAAATCATCTCTAAGCAGACCCTTCTAAGGTGGTAAGGAAAGTCCTGTAATTCACTCCATTTGAGAATTGGTATAGCATGGCTAAGTTCTCAAATTCGCACAAGTGATCAGCAGGGTCGACAATACCTGTGTACCTGGGCATATTAAAAAACTTGTCGTTTTTCAGAAATGGATCATGCAATATGGCCTCGTTGAATAGTGAGGCTTTAACTTCTTCTCCCATATTTCCTTCAATCCTTTTCCTCATCTCTTCCATCTCCCTTTTCATTTTTTTCGTTTTCGCTATCCACTTTGATTGAGACTTGTCCCTCCTACTCCTATCATGTCCGGTGAAGATTTTACTTTCCGCCACTGCTTTCGTGTATGCTAAGTGGATGGGGCTCTTCATGTGAACTTCTTTAGGTATGTGCCGGGCACCCTTATTTCTAGATTTTTCCAGTGTTACTCTAGTCGATGCAACTATGACCTCCTGTCTTCCCATGACCAGTCTTGGATTACCGGGGAAAGGTTGCGTAGCTATAATCGTGCCTTATGCAACTACTCCTGACACCAAGGTAGTTCTGGGGCTTTGCACAAAGGCAACACCCGCGGGCATGTGCGCTACTAGAGTAGCCGTCGCCCTTGCTAGAGGTATAGGGCTAATCAATCTCGAAAGGGGCATAGGGATGGGGGTAGTGGAATATTAGGTGCCATTCCTGACAGAAAAGGGATGACCATGGGGCCTGGCGGCATTGGCAGAAGGGGTGCATGCATAGTTCCAACAGATTGGGTGGCAATAATAAGGCTAAATGTTGACCATAAGAAGTTGGCTAACTATTCCATAGTTATTTACCCTACTATCGGAGATATTGGGGCAACTCTTCCTTCGGTGACTGCTAGCTCTGCCGCTGTAGCTGATGGCATGGCGACTATGGTTACAGGCGTTGGTTCACTTTGTGACATCCTCCTCATACCTATCTCTCCGTTCTTTACTGAATCACCTATTCTCACGTCTCAACTCTTATTCTATTCCCACAGACGGTGCCAAATTGATGCCCAAAAGAATAATTTTTACGGAGCACCAATTGAAAGCAAAAGAAAATAATCTTGTCCTTTTTATGATAATCTCTCACAAGGCCTTTTATATGGCTAAACACCCTATTAACTAGGGTTGTATCCGCGCACTAAACCTCTAGCTATCCACATTCATTAGAGTTGATCGAGATGGTGCCATGTGTGGCCCACATTCCTTGCTTTTCGGTTGTGTTAGGCTGAAGCTGCAACTCAAATATTAGCTCAGGCATCACAGAACAATCATCTCGGCTGCTTTCTCTGATATCAGCTTGGTTGACTCAAAACCTCATCTCAGCTACTTCCTTTTGTACTCAGTTTGGACAACTCAAACCTTCATCTTGATTGTTTCTCTTGAACTCAAATCGACTAGACCATTTGGGGTGATCATGCTGAAACTACTTTCCTATTGTAGCCTTCACGACTAAGTTAGCTCGGGCTGGGTGTACATACACATCAAATTATTTTCCACATTAATATGTTTGTGCATGGCAATTGTAAATCTTTTTCCATCCAATACGCTCCAATGCTTCATATTTTTATTTTTGTGAACAACGATGCTTGAGCTTAATCAAATCCGTTTGGGCTTGACTATTAATTACATTTAGTCATATCTTAATTGTTTTTAAATTTATTGAAGCAACAATCTTTCTTGAATATAAACATTAAGCACTTAAAAAGACAATAAATTTTATTAGCTGATCCATGATTTATGTTTCATCTTTCGTTTTCCTTTTGTTTGTTTCGAGAAATCTATCAATCAATTTCGAACTTTCAGTTATCTTGGTAGAAATTTGATATCTTTTGTTTCATATGAGCAAATCATTTTTTTTCCACAAGGGATCGTGATGTCTTTCTACGGGATTGCAGGCCAAATACATTAATTAATTAATTAATTTAATATGTTATCTAGTAAATAAATTATTTAGTAATAATATAAATAATATTTAATTAAATTTGACAATTACATTAATTAAATTTGTAAAGATAAGTTTTAGAATTTTATAATTAGCAAAATTTTAATATTTTCATGTGTGTGTGTGTGTGGGCGTAAAACAAAAAAATAGGTTGATGGGCCGGGGGCATACTATGTGTAATGATTCCATCATTACTCCACAACTTTAGAGGAAACAATAGCCTGACAAATGGTTCAATCTGATTTGGGTGCCCAAATATACTCATTGAGAACTTATTTTATCAACACTATTTATGTGAATGGAATGAATTAACTTGAACAAAAAATTTTCTGAAAGAATTAACAAGTGAATTTTTTTTTTTGTCCAGACCAAAGTTAGCGGTACAGCTATTTGATTAAGTACACTATGATTGGCAATGGGATTTTAAAAGTTTAAATTCTGATGTAATATAATGACTGTCAAAAGTTATCATAACATATTTGAAACTCATTATCCTGCAACATAATTCTTTTCTATTATCACATCATTGGCACTTCACCGTATTCTCCAAAGAAAGACTTGAATATGCTAAAATTTGAAGGAATCATTTTTATGTTCTTTGTCCAAATTCAGAAATAATTAGTCAATAAATAACGTACTCCATTATAAATATAGTATGACACAAAAATTAAACCCAGAAAATGTTATACAATTCTCATGAACAATAAAAACACCCTACGAATTTAGTCATATCATTTCAACAATTTCAAAAGATTAATAATCATATTTTGACCCTAATGCGAATGGCCGCCACGGATTTAATCATATAATTTCAATAATTTCAAAAAACTAATAATCATATTTTGATCCTAACGCAACGGTGATTGGGTAAGTCCGTCCTAATTATCTAGTGGATCACCAAAGAGTTTGATTGTTGGGTATATCCACCCAATTATTGGGTGACTTCGGACGTCTTTATACCAAAATCGCAATATGTAATTCAAATTCCAACAAAAATTAGTGGGACTTTGAGAAAGAATATGAAAAATTATTTACTCTATAATTGACTTTCGAGAATATTTTCTTTACAAAACTGCTCAGAGTTTTCACCCTGAAGAAATTGGTCAAATTAAGCGCGTTCCAAATTCATCCTAATTAAACGAATAAACCAAAAAGTGATTTTAAGCTTTTGACAAAACATGAGCTGCACCAATGTTCTGGCTTTTCAGTGGCTCCAGAGGAATTTCCATGGGCCATGGCTGGGTAAAGATCACGGGATCACGGACCACTTTTGTCTTTGTTGGTTTGCTTTGTGGAAATCCTCCAGCGTTTTTGCTTGTGGTATGCATTCTTATTGAAGACTTTGTGGAAATCCTCCAACGTTTTTTCTTATGGCATGTATTCTTATTGAAGAATGGACCTTGAACTTAATTTATCCAAAAAGTTTGCTCAAGAGATAAGGATCATCCAAAATTATATATGAAGACCACTACTCATTTATTTAATTGATGTGGGAATTACTCATTTATTTAATTGATGTGGAAATCTAATACAACCTGCATATATTCAAGAATAAACATCATGAGTGTGGAATAATATGAATAGGTGGGCCAACACCAGGAATGGATCTAGTATTATACTAAAGGATAAACCTTGGGTCTAACTTACCCAAATCTATTTATAAGTTCAAGAGGTAAGAATTGTTCAAATTTATATATAAAGACTACTACTCATTTCCTTAACTGATTGTGAAAATCTATAGTTCTCTAAATTCTACATCAAACATGGGAAAATTATAGTTTTGGTCTTCAAATATAACAATTTATTCGCTTTTAGTTTTTAAATAATCTTGACTTACATTTTTGTCCTTAAATTGATAATTTTTTAACAATTTTCGTTCTTGTTGCTACTTCAGGCGTTAAAACTAATGGAACTTGGTCACATGCTATGCACATGATTGGGAAAATTATAATGTTGGTCCTTGAATATAGTTACTTATTCGATTTTCATCCCTAAATAATTTCGCATTACATTTTTGTCCTCAAATTGCCATTTTTTTAGTGAATTCCGTCATTGCTGTTACTTGTGCTGTTAAAGCTGATAGCAAGTGGTTATGTGACACAAACATGACCATTCTTGCATGAAAAAAAAACTTCAAACTAGTGGGTACCTTTATTTATCTCCCAATTTCAAACAAAATTGACCCTCCATTTCTACCCAGGCTTGGAATTTTGATCTTTGATTCTCCATTTCTACTAGAGAGACAAGTTTTCAACATACATAATCTCTCTTTTATCCATCTTTATTGTCTACTTGCATAAAAGTTGTTTCTGTACCCATTGGCAAGAGTTGGTTTTCGGCTTATTATCAGCTCATAGTCTTCTCTCTGTCACTCTCTTTCTTAATTATCTTTGAATTAATATTTGTCTGCAATAACTTATTAGTCAGTCTCAATATTTCAAGTTTTTTAGTCTCCAAACAGATGTTGTCATGTTATAACCAGGTATCAAAAGATGGCAAAGATGTAAACAAGTGAAATTGAAAGAACACTAAGAAATTTGTTGTTTTCCCTACAAGAGTGGTCATGTGTGTGTCTTATGGCTACTTTTTGTCAGTTTTAACAACACAAGTAATGGTAAGGATGGAATTCGTTAAAAAAATGGCAACTTCAGGACCAAAAATGTAACTCGAAATTATTTATGGACGAAAATCGAATAAGTGACTATGTTCAAGAGCCAACATTATAATCTTCCCGATCATGTGCATAGCACATGACCAAGTTCTGTTAATTTTGATGCTTGAACAAGTAATGGTAAGGATGAAAATTATTAAAAAATTGTCAATTGAAGGACAAAAGTGTAACTCAAGATTATTTAGGAACTAAAAGCGAATAAGTGGTTATATTAAAGACTAAAATTATAATTATCCCTCCAAACATCAACACACCCTTAATGTATTTCTGAACCAAAAAAAAAGAAAAGGAAAAAACAATTTATATTGAATAAAGTTAAGACTTCTCGAAAAATTCTCCTTTTATATAGAAGTGACAAAAACATAATATTCATGGTTCAATCACCATGTCGATTGTTTCTCCAATACAGTATTATACATGTACAAAAATGGCAGAATTTTTTGCCAACCGGTTATTACAACGCACATCATAGTGCCAGAAATAAAGGAAAAATTAGTGCTCAAGAGATGTGCGTGTGTTTCTGCATATACGTATATACTTTTGCTTACAAAATATACGTACACCCAATGAAAAATTAACATATATATACGTATATACATAATACGATGACGCAAAAGCAACCTCCTAACCTTCCAAAACTCAATAGTGTTTGTATAAGTGGCGTAGACTTTCAGGGGAAATGTATTTTGGGTCGAGGCCTTCCATTTCCCAGTCGACAACTTGCTGCTGTAAGTGACCCCATGACCTCCTCAACGGCTTGGTTAGAAATAATATCATCCTGCATAAAAATCTCCATAATACTAACACTATAACTGTAATTAGAGATATTACTTTCTTCATATTCTTGAATTTCTGCTATATGGTTATTGATTTTGCAGAGGGCCTGCCATGATTAAATAGTTGAAGGAATAGCTTACCACAACATGGAGCATTCATTTGTGATAACGAAAATGGCCACATTCCGAATAATAGCCACAAATTTGAGATTATCACTTCAATTAACTAGCCTCACAAGAATAAGGATAGAGACATGAAAATCACATTCCATCACGAAATAATACGCTGCAAAAAATAAATAAATAAAAAAAATTGGTAAATATACGTGGACACATGCCACTGTAGAATCAACGAGAGCAGTGAAGTCCACATGCACGATCTATGATTGACCGCGTGCGACCAAATTTAGCTTAGACAAATTTTTTTGACGGCCAAGAACTTGGTTTAGACAAGAAATTTTAATTTCCTACAAAGATATTCTAGGCTTTAGAGCATGTCGGGTACGATGTGTTTCCTAACTTGATAAATACAAAATGGTCAACAAATATTAGAACATTTGTAAGACATAGATAACGGTACATTATTAATCAAACTATAGAAGAATATGAAACAAGAGCCAAGTTCGCAGAGGGCATTTCATAGTTTGAAATGCAATAACGGAAAATGCCACCAAGCCCTTTCTCGTTGAAGTGGTGTCATTTGACAAGATCTACAGGTTCCATAGACGGGCGTAGTCAATTCTAAGGAAGCTCTGAGTCCCAAGTTTTAGATTAATGTTTATTTTGTTAAAAGTAATAGATATGCTTTTTTTTTTTGGTTCACTTTTCTCGGTCGAATTCTCGGTCCAGAGGAAAGTTTCTGATTTTTGGCATGCATAACGTAATATTGAGAAAGAATTTCTGCACCACAATTTTATTTCTGCATATTATTTTGTTGTTCATTTTCCTGGATTTTGTAATCTTCGCAACTTGGAGATGACGATCCAAGATCTGTTAGCGATAGAATGCAATAATAATTTAATGTTATGTCAGAAAACTTAGGCACATTTGTATGTATATATATTATATTCAAAAAATGTTAAAAAATGAACTTTGGGTCCAATTCATTTCAAAAGCTAGTTAAAGAGATAAGAATTGTCTAAAACCATATATGGTAACCATTGTTTATTTATTTCATCAATATGGGATACTAATACACTCCGTGCATGCCCAAGAATGAACATCTGAAGCGTAAAATAATATAAAATGAATAGCCCAATAACACTGGGTAATCCCACATTGAAAATGGGTGTCTTCGATGCTATGTCAAAGAATGGAACTTGAGCCTAATGCACCTCAAAAACTAATTAAAGAGGTAATGAATGTTCAAAACAATATATGAGGACCATTACATATTTATTTAACCAATGTGGGACACTAATATTAAACTTTTGGAAATGATCCTCACAATTCAAATGTGGAAAGCAGTTCCAATGACTATTTTTCTCGCAAACAAGCTAAGAAAATGGAAATGATTTGGTAAATGGATCTTCCTTAATTATTTCACCAATTATCTGTTGCATGTAAATAAAAAGTGGTCAAAAGCTAGAGCTAAAAAAGAAGAGCTTTTACACTATGCGAAAATCTTGACATATCTCCCGCTGAAACGAAGGTTACAGTGCACTACTACTGTTGTAAAAAGTCTTTGTTAGCAGAATTCCGATGTTTAAAATAGAGTTCCATGTCTCCTTTGAATCATTATGGTAATAGATTTAAAAATATATATTCCAATAAAAAATGTTATCATTATATCTCTAAAACTATTTGAATTTCATTAAGGCTAACCCTCGATGCCATGGGATTTACGAAGCAAGAATGCATAATTAGAAGTTCTATCTTTTGACAAAAAATATTGATATATATGATATTGGGTGTTAGGAATAGCATATCAATATGTTTTTATTGTGTTTGATACTATCATTGATATTTTGCGTTGCTCCTCTTTTGAAATTTGAGCATATGATTTATTTAAAACATGATCAACATCTATCAAATCCTAATAGAAAGTAAATACTAGATATGAATTGAATTCATTTTGGAGCATATTAGGTATATTATTATCGGTACTTACCTTAATCCTCTTGCAACTTAAAGGACATAAAACTTCAATTTTATAAACTTAGAAGAAAGAAAAAGGGGAGAAATTATACATAAATTGTTGATAAATTGGTATTAAGTTTTAATACTTCATTAATAATTTGATAAGGACTACGTAATAGCAATTGGAAATTTAGACTATCTACTTTTAATATTACTAAATAGGATGCCAATTACTTGATGGAGTTTAATTTATTGAATTTCAAATTAATTATTAAATTAGCTACTAAGGATATTAATTACGATTAAATATACTAGAATTATATATGAATTAATCATGTATTGAAGATTATTTAACTTAACATACTAGTAGGCTACAATTATATACATTGGACGTTTATAGAGTATGTCTAGGAAAAACCTATTTTTTACAATACAACCCTTTGATTTGTAATTTTCTCTTTGTACTGAAGGAAGGTTGAGCCAGTGGTGCTTCTCTTTTTTTAAAACTGATCCAATGACTTTGATTTAATCCTAGAGAAATAATAGAGTAAATATAACAACAAACATCCAAAGCTTATATTTATATGATAAGAATTATCAAAAAACAAAGTTGACCATGCCAAATATATGCTCAAGTTCAATTCTTCTCCAAGTCGACGATAGTTAAAAAAGTTGGCTGAGTTGAATGGTTGCAACTGAAGGGTAAATCTGAAGAAACTGAATGCCTATCAATCTACCTAACCGCCTTTTTTATTCCTGAATCGATGCAGAATCAAATTCATGAAAAATTGCATAATTTGTTTGTGTTTGAATATTTCTTCTTTCTTTCGCAGCTGAGGATATCTATCTAAATTTGCAACCCCTGTAAAATCCTGAACAAAGAAATATGTGGCAAAAAGCATTTTTCAGAAAATATTTTAGATCAAAGAGTACGCAGCGCATACTCTTGCAAATTATTTTAAGAAGGAAAAAGAAACGAAAAGAATGGGTCTAAAGCATGCGATTAAATGTGCACCCTTTAGAGTCATTAATGTTCGTGTGCAAACAGGATTCTATATCTACCCTAAAGATACAATAAATTTTTAGAAATTCTTGACATGCGATAAGAATTTGAACAAATTTGAACTTTCCATAGGAGTTCTCCATCATTGTGGAATGTTCAGTTTGAACCATAGTTATTGCTCAAAGGGCGAGTCCATTACCACAACTCCACTAAAGCGTTATTCAATCACGGTCCCCCACTACAAATGTGACTAGTTCATGAACTACTACCGCAAGTACGAATTTGTACCAGTAACCTCCTTATGGAAAGCCAAGTGCCTTGTCCAACTAGACTACATACATTTAACTTATAATTAACACATACTAGATATCCATCAGACTCCGAAATGCAACAGAGCAGATGTGCCATTGAGCCCTTTGGCACGAAAGTAGTCCATGAACTCCTTTGATGTGGTCGCACGATACCTTGGGGGATTCTCATCTGATAACAGCTCCATCATCGGTGCACAGAGCCTTGAGTTCACCTTGGAAGTAGTTGTGTGAAAGAAGCTGGCCACGGATATTCTTGGACCGGCATGGCTTGCTAACACTCTATGCTGCACGCTGTCAAACTTATCATTTGATATCAGCTGAAAATTATTCAAACTTTGAAACCAATTAAACAAGTTTATTCAAATTAAAACAAGTTTGCTTGAAATTTTTGCACAAAAGAACCAGGAGAGTGAGAAACTAATGCATCCAATTACACTTGCCTGCATAAGATCTCCTATATTCACCACCAGGGCTCCAGACGTTGGAGGAACATCAACCCACTGATTCTGATGCAGGACTTGAAGCCCTCCTAAATTATCTTGTAGCAGCACTGTTATAAAACCACCGTCGGAATGTCTTGTTGTACCCATAGTGCGTCCAGGCTCAGGAATGCCGAATAGTAATGGCAGACGTTAGCAAGCCCCTCAGCACATTCCATTTCTTTGAGGTGGTTTGAACTCAGCCCCAGACCCTCTGACAGTAGTTTGAACAAATGTCTCCCCCATTCCATTACATGCTTTGAATATTCTATTATGATTTCCCTATGGTATCATTGGCTCAAGTTCATTACAAGGCGTAAGTTGTCAAGAAAATCCTTTTATGTAGAATAATGTGATTTACATCGAGTGCTTGGCCCAGTTTACAAGAGTAAATATGTATCTATTTATATCCAGTTTGATTCACACAATTAATAATCTAATTTAATTTGAGCCTATGAAGATTATGCAGAGATTAGGTAGTTTCTTGTAGCCATTTGATCTCAGAGATTAAGGTGGGATTTCTAATCAACTTAATCTTGATTTTCCAACTTGATTGCACAACCCACGTACAAAATTACATATGTTTCCTAATTTGCCTTCAATTTATCAATATTATTAATCCAAAATAAGGGACATAAAAGAGAAAATGGATAGAAGAATTAAACTGATAAACAACATAAATAAGTATAACGAGGATTCATACCTGCACACTACAGGCAACTCCTCAGGCTGGGGTGGATTAGGAGCAAAAGCACAGTATCTTAGAACTATACAAATCGAAGTCGCTAAAATATGCCACTCTTTTCGTAGAATCTCATGTGTCATACCGCTTCTTAATCTCTGTATCTTGCTCATGGAATCTGCTATCTCCATTTAACATTTCCTCCAAAACTTGTATCGGTATACCATGATTGACCACTTGGAAAAAGCCTCTTGTCTCTGATGCTTTTTGAACTTTGTGGACAATTTCTTTATGTTTTGCAGGGTCTTTGTCAATGCCATCAAGGTCTATTATGGGAATACGGAACTTTTCATTGTTCAGGTTAGTGATACTGTCTAATAATTCAGGTGGATGAAGGAATATCCGTGGCAATGTGATAACCCCAGCATCAACGAGCCCTTTAACGCCAGCTTTGTCAGAGGCCTTCAATTCACTTTTTCGATCATATTTTGGCTAAGTTTTTGCATGAATTTCTCCATTACTATTGGTCGAAACCACCATTTTCTCCTACTATTTTGGCTAATGGACTAACAAGGCAGGAGGACTTCCTGAATTCTGTAAGATATCTGTTTGATTCCTTTGATATTACAAGGGGCAGATATTGATTTGTGGGGAAGGAAATGGGGCACATTCGGATATTAGAAGCCACAAATTTGAAAACTGAAAAATTCAGCGTTGATATAGACTTGGTACAGACTGGTAACAACTTATCCTGAAGGAGCACCAACAGACGGTACATTTTCAACCACAAAAGCTTGAGAAGGGATAGCTTACAAAATTCTAACAAAAAAGGCTGGTCCCTTATTTCATTAGGACTTCATTTCCGGAACACTTTTCTTTAATGAAATGATTGATTATATGGTTATATTAAAATTCATAAATAATTGATATTATACTAGTAATTTTGGCACATTTAATAAATACACTAAAATTTTTACAACACATAGTAAATAAAATGAATATCTATTTTTACTATAATATTAAGTTTTTAATTAAAATTTGATATTTATTTACTGAACAACTGTTTTGACAGTGGCTTAGGACATAGGGTTTTCAAGTAAAGTCTTCAATACCTCTTGAGTAATAGATAGGACGGGTTCTACAGGTAGAGGGAAGCACCTCGTTAGGTGCAGGTTGTATGTTAAAAGCAGGCTATGGGGCCGGACCAAGCGATGCTTCCTGCTGGCGACTCTCTACATTTTCCAATGTTGGGATCATTTGATTATTAAGTTTGCAAGCTCTTGATCTTGTCTAAGTTTTTCTACTTCCTTCTTGAATTCCCACATGCGATGCCAAAATAATGCTGCACAGAATGAAAAATGATAGGCAAAGTAGACACATCTATACTATTATATATAGCATTGCATTATTAACTACATTTATGTAATTTTAACTAAATTCTGAATTATTAGAATTTTGAAATTTTTAAAAATTTCTCATTAGCTGTTAATTTATTTTTAATTTAATTTTAATAAAATTAACTAACTTATCTATTATAACTAAAAGTTTATGTTGTATTTATCCAGAATTGCAACATTAATTTTTATCGCATTGAATAATTTCAAATATTCATAATAATAGATTTTTATGTCATCAAAACAGTTCAAAATATCCGTAATCACATAATTAAGATTTTATCTTGTCAAATAAATTTGAAATTCGAAATATACTTGGTTAATGAATTTGTACTTTATATTTTATTTACAGTAACTTTTTTTTTTGAAAAAAATATTATTTATGTGTGCTTTATATTTGAATAAGGTGTAAAATAGTGCAACTTTTTGAAATATATTACTTTGCTAAGTAATTGAAACTAATTAAATTGCAACATTAGCTTTAATCTCATTGAATAATTTCAAATATCCATAATAATAAATTTTTATGTGATCAAAATAGTTCAAAATATCCATAATCACATATTTAATATATTATCTCATCACATAAACTTAAAATTCAAAATGTAGTTGGTTATTGAATTTTTAATTTATATTTTATTTACTGTAACTTTTTTTATTTGGAAAAACTTCTTTGGTAAGTTAGCTTAGAACATGAGAGCTCTAGTCACCTATAAGAGATACATATGCTTTCTTTCCACAGTTCCATTTTCCTAAGGTGTATAGGGATAGGTTGTTTTATGTATGATACCCTTTTCTAGGAACAGGGACTGACATGCTTGATTTGTAAATTCTGTTCCATTGTCTAACCTTACGGCTTTAACTTTTGTATCAAACTATACCTCTATCATTTTAAGGAATTGTGTTAAGACTTGGGTGGTTTGATACTTGTGGG
>JACGDI010005637.1:405836-457922 GCA_014898725.1 Jacaranda copaia | reverse complement strand
AAAAAGATCATTATGTATAAGTTGGAAGATTTTGGAGGACTTGGTTTGACTAGTAGGGAGGCTTAATCTTTGTTGTTTGGATAACTGGCAAATATCACAAGGTATAGGGGTATCATTACCTTTGCTACCTATGAAGTGTAAATGAGATATGACTGATGAAGAGGCATGTGCCAGCCTCTTATGCCAAAGTATGCCAAAGAGTTGTGAGATGATTGGGGCTTTCATTTACAGATTCTGATTCAACAAAGTTGTAACAAGCAAGATCAGGAGCAACAGAACTAGATTTAGGCTTTTCAGACAATAATTTTGAATGATGAGACAATATGACAGGATCAAAACAATTAACATCCAAAATGTATAGGCTACCAACTACCTTTTTGAATGGTTAAATTTCCTCAATCAGTAGGTCCTACAACAAATAGTGAGCTAGATAGAATAGGAACTTGATTAGGGCCTTTTCAGATAGTTTGTTACTAATAACAGGTTATATTGAAATTTGGGAACATGTAGGGTTGAGGTCAACACTAATCTATTTGTGAGGTGTACATCACCTGTGTGATGCACCATTTTGGCTGCACCATCGGGTAGGTAAATAAGTGTGGTGGCTATCACTAGCTTAAGGTTTTGCAAGAGGTTCTTTTCACAACACATATGATTTGTGGCCGTAGTGTCTATGATCTAACTACCAAGTTCCAACAAACTAAGTGTACTAAATGTAAAATGATGCAAAGAAATACCTATAAAATCATGGAAGTGAGCCATATTCACTATTACTTCTTCAGCTGCCCATTTAGCTTTCATGATTCTGCTCAACTCACGTTGTATTAGGTCTTGGATTCTGATGTTCAAATCAGCAGGAATGACATTTTTCTTCTCCTTCTTATTCCTTTTGGACATCTCAACCATGTTTGCCAACAGCCTAGAGCCAAACTTGCCCCTTGCTTGCATGAGCTCTTTGTACCAATTCAATGTCCCATGAATTTTAAAACACATTTCTTTGGTATGTCCAGTTTGGTTGCAATGTGTACAATACAAACTGGACTGACCTACCTTCCTTTGCCCCAGCTTGCCCTTTTTGAGAGACTAAGTCTCATTCCCTGGCCTTTTAACTTGTTGGTTGCACACTGACAAAACCATGCCGTCCATGCTCTCAGCAAAAATTGTGTGGACCCCTCTTTGCTTTTCCACTCTTAAGATCATCGAATAGGCTTTATTCACTATTAGCAGCGGTTCCATAACCAGAATCTGATTCCATATGTGGTCATATCCATTGTTCAACCCCATCAAAAACTGAATCAATCTATTTAAAGAATTGTAGTCCATTACCTGTTTCACTGCTCCACAAGTGCATTGTGGCATGGGCAACAAACACTGCAATTCATCCATAATTTCTTAAGCTTGGTGTAACATTGTGCCATAGTTTGGTTGCCTCAAGAGATGGAATTAATTTCTCTCTGTAACTAATATAACAGAAGGCCATTACATTCACCAAATCGTTCTTCCAATTCTTCCCACAGCTCTCTAACTGTTGTAGTATAGAGAAATGACTCCACAATCTCCTTCTAGATCGAGTTCAAAATCTAAGACCTCACCATACAATCTGCCCTGATCCACTACTCAAATTCCTTTGATTCTTCCTTAGGTATGATGCATTTCGCATTTATAAACCCCAATTTCATCTTTGCTCCTAGTGCAATCTTCACGGAGCGACTCCAGGCCAGAAAATTGTTGCCGTTCAGAGGATTTGACACCAACGTCATACCTAAATGGTCTAAGGACTGAACGTGCAGTGGATTTGCTTCGCCGCCTAGCAACCGTGAGCTAGGCAGGTTCCAAACACCGTATTTTCCCCTTTCCCCTTCCATTTTCGTTCCTTCTAGCCCAGCTGCTTAGTCGCGAATCAATTAATCGGTGGTTTGATCTTTTTATTCTTCCTTGTTGCAACCTGCTCCGATGCCATGTTGAATTTCAGAGCAAAATCACGGGAAGCGAAGACGAGAGAAGAAATCTCTATTTTTGGGAATTTTACAAAAAAGGAAAAATGGGTCTTTTCGGTGAAAGTTGACTTACGTACACTGTGGCTTATAGCCTGCCATTTAATTATAGCTAACAAAGTCATTAAGCTTTAACTAATGCAAAACAAACTAACCAACTAATGTTGTATTTAACTAACTAGCTGAGGGCCTCAAATTCTTTAGTTTCTTTCCCGCTCGTGTTCGAGTTCCAGCATCACCATTCTCTACAGTCGTTCATTCATTCATTGCATAAAAACGTACTCCCTTATAATTAGATTTACTAAGAAAGATGGTCGGGAGCCTAACTTCAACAAACCTAAACTATGACAAAGCAATTGAACTAAAAGCTTTTGATGACACAAAAACAGGTGTTAAAGGCCTGGTAGATGCTGGTATAACCCAAGTTCCAAGAATTTCCATATGCCTGGCAAATGATTCAGGCAAGAAACCTGGTCCTGTCTATGTACAACTCAAATTTCCATTAATTGACCTAAAAAACATTCAGGAATATCCAATCAAGCATAAAAAGTTTGTCGACAACGTTCGAGATGCATCAAGGACACGGTTTGTTGAATATTGTATTTATTAGTTAATTTGTTAGTTTCTTTTGTGTGTGTTAGCTTGTTGATCTTTATATTAACGCCTAACTACCTAGACTCATTAGTTAACTATTAGTTAATACGGCTAGTTAGCATAAATTACTTTCTCTCTCTTGTATATGAATACAATAAAATAGTCTTAGACCAATTAATTGTATGCGGAATTTCTACTATTGAATATACTCGATTTTTCTCTAAAAAACATCTTCCTTTCTGTTCTTCAACTGAAGTCATAAATCTCTTATTATCTGAACATGGTATCAAAGACACGATCCCATAGTTCTGAAATTCCTTTCGACTTCAATTGAATTTCATCTTACTCTATTTCACTATGATCTTATCTCTTGAATATTCTGTCAAATCAACAAAAAAAAGTGGTTAAGAAGAATGACGCTCAAAAAAACTAAACTCGAGGAACAAAAGGGATGCATGACGGAGATCCTTTGTTCTTACAAGCTTCCAATTGACCTGGAATGGTGTTGGCAACCACGCTGCTGAACAAAAACAACCTATCGTGGAGACAATCTATGAAGATCGTGCTTGGGGCCAAGGTGAAACTAGGTTTCATGAATAGCAGAGATGTCATATGCCTGAGAAAGATTTAGACTAAAATGACCAGTAGATAAGGGTTGACTATATGGTTACATCCTGGATTCTCAATTCAATCTCAAAAGACACTATGGCAGCCTTCTTGTACATTGCATACTTGAAGCAACTCTGGAAAGAAATTGGCGAATGATTCAGTGAGTGTAATGGATCCCTACTTTATCTAATACAACAAGAAATAAGCTTAATCACTCAAGGAAATTTGTCAATGGTACAATATTACACCAAGTTGAAGAGATTATGGGATGAATTGACTGTATTAATGCCACTCATAGAGTGCACGACTGGAACTGGAAAGATGGTAGTAGATTCAAACTCATTCAATATGTTGATGTAATTCTTAATGGAGTTGAATGATTCCTAGGACCACATTAGAAACCAAATTCTTGTGATGGACCCACTTCTGAGTGTCAATAAAGCATATTCCATGGTGTTGAGTGTAGAAAAACAAAGGGAAGCGAACACCTCTTTTATAGATTCAAGCCAGAATGCAACAATGCTATCTAAGACAAATCACTCTCAAAGAAAGGAAGATACAAAAAAACAATCAAACAGAAAGGATTTTGGGAATAAATTTGACAAACATTGCGTGCACAGTGGAAGGGAAGGACACACTAAGGATACATGTTTTAAGTTGCACAAATATCCTGACTAGTATAAGGAGCTTAAGGAAAAGAAAACGCAACCTCATGGAAAACAGGTTGTGAACTATGTTGATGCTCTATTGGAATTATAAAATGATAAAACCAGGCAAAGGAGTGTTGAATGGGCACTGGCTTTAGCTGATTTGGTGCAATAGGAAGTGAATAGAATCATGTTGATTAAGCAGCAACAAGAGAACAACCAAGTGAATTTTGCTCATATTGGAGACTTTGTAGGTTCAAATACTCATATTGCCTTTAGTGCCAGCTATGTAATAAACAAAGACTCATGGATAGTTGACATGGGAGCATCCAGCTATATGTGCTCTAACCTTGATATCTTGACCAAACCCTATCAAATCACCAACCTATATTTGTTTACCTGATGGAACTACTAAAATAGTTCAAAATATTGGAACAACTCAACTATCCACTAAACTAAAGCTTGAGAATGTCTTCCACACACCTGATTTTAGATTCAATCTTCTATCAGTAAATAAACTTGCAAAAGATTCTCAATTGAAATTCATTCTTTACCCTGATCACTTCATATTGCAGGCCTGCAGAGTGAAGAGGTGCTAGCTATTGGAAAGGTCTTAGTGAGGCAATATGTCTTGGATAAAACTTGCTATTCTACCTAACCAATAAATAGACATAGATAGCTAATTCCTTCTAGCATATCTATAGTTAAAAGTTCATTTTCTTGTCTTGTAAATAATGTGCCGATTTCTACTTTCACTCTATCATACAATAGACTAGGTCATACATCTATAAATGTGCTCAAATATATACATGCCATTCAATGTAAAGATATTGTTAATCATATTCCTTGTAGCATTTGTCCTTTGTCTAAACAAACTAGACTGCCTTTTTCCAATTTACTACAACCATAAAACCTTTCGAATTGATTCATGTGGATCTTTGGAGGCCATATAATTAGAAATCTACCTTAATAGGAGCACATTTTATTCTCATTATGGTGGATGATCATACCAAAACTCTGTGGACCTTTCTCCCACAAAACGAGCATCAAACATACAGCCACTTACTTCAATTCTTCAAAATGATTCAGATACAATTTGAAACCTCTGTAATGGCAATTAGAACAAATAATGGCACTGAATTTCATAACCATGATATATCCACTCTCCTCAAAGACCTTAGCATTATACATCACAAGGCATGTCCTTATGCCCCTCAACAAAATGGCATTGTGGAAAGGAAACATAGACATCTCCTTGAAGTTGCTATGTCTCTCATGTTCCAATCTAGTCTACCATCAAAATTCTGGGGGGATTCTATACTCATGGCAACACACATTATAAATAGACTATCTACACCCACAGTTAACTAGATATCTCCATATGGAAAGCTCTATAATAAAGCCTCAAGTTATCACCTTCTAAAAACCTTTAGATTCTTATGCTATGTCACCAATACTCACCCTCATAAAGACAAGTTTGCTCGAAGGGCTTATAAATGCATCTTTCTTGGATACATTATAGGACAAAAGGTATTCAAAGTTTATGATCTAGATAATGATAGAATAAACTCCTCCAAAGATGTGATCTTTCATATATGAACTACAATTCCGATATCTCCATGAACAAATTGATAACGCTCCTAAAATTCCTATACCTGTTCTAGTAACTTGTGAGGAAACCTGTATTGATCTTGAAAGGGCTCTTCATGATTATTTTTCTTCCCAGAACACTCCTATATCTTCTTCTTCATTACCCCAATATCATGTCCAGGATACTTCATAAATTAGTGCCGAACCTCAACCAACACTAAGGTAAAGCTCTAAAGTTAGGAAAAAACCTACCTGGCTTAATGATTATGTGTCTATTATATATCAAGACAATATCAATGATCTTACTATAGTGACTTATCCTAGCATAAGTACTAATCTTAACTCTGCAAGACCCTCTTGTACACCTCCCACGTACCCTTATATCACGCCTAATGACTTGTCACAACCATACCTAAACTTCCTAGCTAATGTGTCAACTATTAAAAAGCCTAAATCCTATAACCAGGCATGTAAACAAGCTTAGTGGTATCAACCATGCAAAAGGAAATATGGTCTCCTAAAGTAAACAAAATGTGGGAATTGACTATCCTTCCAACAAGCAAGAAAGCTATAGGCTCTAGGTGGGTATACAAGGTGGAATTTAAACCTAATGGTATAGTAGAGATGTATAAAGCAAGGTTGGTGGCTAAAGGTTCTAACTAAGTGGCTGGAGTGGATAATGTATATAACTTCTCCTTAGTAGCTAAAATGGTGACAATGAGACTTTTCTTAGCTTTACTTCTTAGCTTTAGTTCCTGCATATTCATGGGCTATGCATTAGCTGGACAAAAATAGTACATTTCTTCATGGCTATGTCCAAGAACAAGTATATATTTTGCCTCTTGATGGATATAACAAAGCCAAACTAGGATGAATGTGGAAGCTTCTAAATTCCCTATATGGCTTGAAACAAGCCTCAAGATAGTAGAATGTTGAACTAACAACCCAATTGCAGCAATTTAGATTTCAATAATCATCTCATGATCATTGTTTGTTCACAAAATAGTCTGGTAACTCTTTATTGGCTCTATTAGTTTATGTGGATGATGTTCCCATCACTAACAATAATGAGAATATTACTATGGCAACCAATCACTTTCTGCATTTAAAATTTTCTATTAAGGACCTTGGATATACAAGGTATTTCCTTAGAGTGTAGATTATAAGAGCTGCTTATGGGACATATCTCAACCAAACAAAATACAACCTTGACATTCTTCAAGATGTTGAACTTTTGGAATCTAAACTAGTTAAGACAGCATTTCCTAAAATCTCAAACTCACAAACAAAGAAACTCCCTACCAAGGCCCTACATAGTACAGAAGATTGGTTGGTAGGCTTCCATACCTCAACCTCACTCGATCTTGTTGTAAACAAATTCGCAGCAGGATATATCAACATGCAAATAAATATGCAAATCAGATTATCAAGAATTAGAACAAATAATCAAAATTGAGTCAGTACGTACATTTTTATCAATATGAAATTCGAATGAAGCATGCAAAATCAGATTTAATATACGTCGTTAGAATTAAACATACAACATGCATGTTCAAATATATATCATATTCAAGGCAAATCAGAATTTTAGCAATTATTTAATCAGATATGAGTCCAGGAAAAGCCAAAATTCATACATCAACTGAGGCAATAAAATAATAAAATATGCTGTTAGTTTTATCTAGTATAAATACCAAAATTTAAAAATAAACTTATCTTCAGGATTCTATATCGTAACAGAATCAATCGGACAACCAAATCACAGAGAAATTCTATTTTCCATGAAGAAACGAGCACCTCACTCACCAATGCAATGGGTACAGTGCAGCTCCTTCCAAGATAAGATGGTCCAGAACAATTAGGTGCACTCCATTTCGTTCGCCTCGAATAGTACTCAGTCACCAAATAAGAATGAGATAGGCATATATATCTAAATTCGAAACAAGAAATATTTTTGAGAGAAGGAAGGAAGGATTCTTGAGAGAGAGCAAGAAAGTGGGCAAAAATCAGATGCTTAGATGTGTTGAGAAACGAATGCTGTATATTTAAGGACTACTAGAGACAGTCTATTTATAGGCAGGATTAGGGTTAGAGTCTGCCAATTAATGGCCTCTAACATATAACCCAGCTAATAATAAACTACCTCTGGCAATCCTTAAATATACAGTATTCATCTCTCAACACGTCTAAGCATCCGACTTCTGCCCACTTTCTTGCTCTCTCTCAAGAATCCTTCCCTTTTCCTCTCAAAAGTATTCCCTATTCTGAATTTAGATATATACGCCTATCTCATTCTTATTTGGTAATTGAGTATTGTTCGAGGTGAACGAGGCGGAGTGCACCTAATCATTCTGGACCATCTCATCCTGGAAAGAGCTGCACTGTACCCATTGCATTGCTGAGTTGGGGCGTTCGTTTCTTCAAGGCAAATAAAAATTTTCTATAATTTGGTTGTCCAATTGATTATATTATGATACAGAATCCTAAAGATAAGTTTACTTTTAAATTCTGATATTTATACTAAATAAAACTGATAGCATATTTTATTATTTTATTGCCTCAGTTGATGTATGAATTTTAGCTTTTCTTAGACTCGTATCTGATTAAATAATTTCCAAAATTCTGATTTTTCTTGAATATGATATATATATATATATATATATATTTGAACACGCAAGCTGTTTGTTTAATTCTGATGACACATGTTAAATCTGATATCGCATGCTTGATTTGAATCTCATATTGATAAAAACGCACATACTGACTCAATTGTGATTATCTGTTCTAATTCTTAATAATCTAATTTGCATATTTATTTACATGTTGGTATATTCTGCTGTGAATTTGTTTACAACAATCTTGAAGAAATGATTTTTTTTTAGTGTGTTTTTATCTGTTGAAATTCTGATTAGATATCCTGTCTGGGAATCTTGCCTGATATTTTTGAGTAGATATCCTATTTAGAAATTCAGCCTAGAAATTCTACTTTAGGATTTATCTTGTAATCCATCATGGCTACAAGTTCTAGTGCTATTGATGAAGTTGTGTCAGCAAAAGTTGACATTTTCGACCTTCACAAAAAAGTTTTCAGGTCAATTTTTTAAGTGTTAACAACAGCGCATGAAAATCTAGCTAATGATGAAAGGTCTTCTTTTGTTGATTCGGTTGACCATGCCAGAACCAACTGAAATTGATCCTAAAATTAAGGAAATAGCTAATTGGAAAATGAAGGATCAGATTGTTTAAGGGGTGATTCTGTCAGCTTTGTCTGATACACTCTTTAATGTGTACTGTTCTGATTCCTATTCGACCAAGTCTTTATGAGAAGAATTGGATAGAAAATATAATACTGAAGAGCAAAGGCTTGAAAAGTATTTGATTTCTAAATTCCTGAAGTATTAGATGGCTGAGAGCAAGTCTGTATTTGAACAGACACATGAGCATTCCCTAGCTAATGTTGAGATGAAACTCCCTAAGAAATTTATGGTGATGTCAATTGTCGATAAGTTCCCCAAGTCTTGGGAAGGCTTCGGCATGACACTAAAGCATCAAAAAGGAAAATTAACTTTAGATGATCTAATGATTGCCATAAGCATAAAAGAGAAACATAGAAATCAATCACACAATGTTCTTGCTGAATATATTCCTAAGGCAAATGTGATAGTGGGAAAGAAGAAAATCAACTTGAACTCAAACTCTAAAATCATTAATAAAGGAAAAGCTAAAAATAAGTAAGAAACCAAAGGTTAACAGGCCATGCTGGAACTGTGGACAAAAAGGGCATTGGGCTAAGGAGTGTCCCTCCAAGAAAGCTAAGGCTAAAGCCCAGTCTGCTGGACCAGTTGTGAACATGGTTGTTGGAGACACCAGTGAAGCTAGAGTTCCTGATGCATCCATTAACGAGTACGTTTCGTTTAAACTCAAATTATTCTCTATTAATGAACCATATTATTGGCTAATAGAAACTGGTGCTAATGTGCATGTTTGTGCTGATAAATTACTATTTGTGTCTTACCAGCCTATTAGGGAAAAGACTATGATGATGGGAAACTCAAGTGCAGCCAAAGTATTTGGGATAGGACGCGTGGACCTAAAATTTCCTTCAAGGCGCATACTATCTCTGTAAAGGGTACATCATGCCCCAACAATTCAAAAAAATATAATAAGTGGTTCTGTAATAGTTAGGGAGGGTTTTGAGATTTTCTTTAAATCAAATAAAGTTGTAATTTTAAATTACGGAACTTTTATTTATAAAGGCTATCTTTCTGATGGTTTGTTTAAATTGCGAGTTGAGAACATTCTTTGTTCAAATAAAGTTGATGTTTCTAATTCTCCTATCATAAATGTTATTGAGAATTCTTCTATTTGGCATAGTCGTTTAGGACACTTAAATTTTGGTTCTATCAAACGTATGATGAACATAAATTTAATTCCGAAACATGAAATTGAACGAGGTCATAAATGTCAAATTTGTGCTAAAGCTAAGCAAGTGAGAAAGCCTCACCATTCGGTTAAAAGGCAAACTGAAATTCTTGACTTAGTGCACATAGATATTTGTGAGTTCAATTGAGTCTTAACCAAAGACAATAAAAGATACTTTATCACCTTTATAGATGATAGCAGCAGATACTATAATGTTTATTTACTAAAACATAAAGATGAAGCACTAGAAAAGTTCATTACATTTAAAAACGAAGCTGAAACATAAACTGATAGAAAACTTAAACGGTTAAGGTTAGATAGGGACGAAGAATATGGGTCCAACCCATTTCATGAATACTACTAAAATTTTAGCATAGTTCATGAAGAAACAGCCCCTTATTCTCCCGCTTCGAATGGGACAGCTGAACGAAAGAATAGAACATTCATAGACATGATTAACAGTCTGCTTTTGAATTCTTGATTGCCTAAGTACATGTGTGGGGAAGCTCTGAATACGGCTTGTCATATTTTGAATAGAGTTCCACTGAAACATAAAGAAGGTACTCCATTTGAATTCTGGAAAGGCAGAAAACCTAGTCTAAAGTACTTTCGAGTATGAGGGTGTCTTGCAAAAGTATTAGTCTTTGAACACAAGAGGAAGAAGCTAGGTCCTAAAACTGTTGATGCAGCCTTTCTAGGCTATGTGGAAACATCTTATGCTTTGAGATTTCTGGTTATTAAATCAGATATTCCTGGCATAGATGTGAACACTATAGTTGAATTTCATGATGCTACATTCTTTGAGAACGTGTTTCCCATGAAGACTAGGATACCTCCAAATGTTTCTTTAGATTCAACACTAGAGTCTATATTGATTCTGGATCATGTGGAAAAGATGACAAATGTTGAGGGCAGTCCTAACAGTAACATAATTCTAGAAGAACTAGATGAACCTAGATGGAAGTAAAGTGCTAGAATCACTAAGGACTTTGGAAGTAACTTTGTTACTTACAATGTCGAGGGTGATCCTGTTACCTTCAAAGATGTTATGGCTTCCCCTGAAGCTAAGCATTGGAAGGAAGCCATTAAGAGTGAGATGGATTCTATTGTCTCAAATGGGACATGGGAATCAGTCGATCTCCCTCCGAGGTGTACTACTATAGGAAGCAAGTGAATCTTCAAAAAGAAACTGAAATCTGACGGAACTGTTGACAAGTTTAAAGCCAGGCTAGTTGGAAAAGGGTTGAAGCAAAAAGAGGGAATAGATTACTTCAACACCTACTCCCCAGTAGCTCGTTCAACTACAATCTAAGTGCTTATAGCACTGGCTTCCATATATGACTATCCTATTCACCAAATAGATGTGAAAACAACCTTTCTGTATGGTGATCTTGAGGAAGAAATCTATATGGATCAGCTAGAGGGATTTGCAGCTTTTAGAAATGAGTGGAAAGTTTGCAAGCTTGTTAAATCACTTTATGGTTTGAAACAAGCTCCTAAACCATGGCATGAAAAGTTTGACAAAACTATATTCTCATTTGGCTTCATAGTTAACGATAGTGACAAGTGCGTCTACTACAAAGTTAAAAGTGATAACTGTATTGTGTTATGCCTATATGTAGATGATATTCTCTTAATAGGTTCCAACATTGAGATTATTAATAAGACTAAGTGTTTCTTAAAGAAGAAGTTTGAAATAAATGATATAGGTGTTGCCGATATGATTCTTGGACTTAAGTTGACTCGTTCAACTGAGGGTATAGCAATTTCTCAATCTCACTGTGTTGAGAAGATAATTGAGAAATATGATTATAAACAAAGTCAAATCGTTAAAACACCATATGATCCTTTAGTGGCTCTCTTTAAGAATGAAACTGGTGTACCAATGTCTCAATTGAGGTATTCTCAAATCATTGGTAGCTTGCAGTATCTTGCAAACGGGTCAAGACCAAATATCTCATTTGCAGTCTCTAAACTTACTAGATATACAAGTTGTCCCAATCAAACCCATTGGGAGGCTTTAGACAGGGTACTTCGGTATCTAAAGGGCTCAGTTTCACTAGCCTTGTACTATAAGAGATTTCCTACAGTGCTGGAAGGATATAGTGATGCTAGCTGGATAGCCAAAAACTCTGGAAGTCTACCAAACAAACTTTGGTAACTTGATCCACTTTTGAGGCTGAGTTGTGCGCTTTGGACACTATTGGGACAAAGGCAAAATGGTTGTATGGGTTGATGGTACAATTGCCCATGATGACCAAACCTCTTCAGAGAATTGTTGTACATTGTGATAACTAAACCACAATTGCAAAGATTAGAAGTTCAAAGTTCAATCAAAAGATCAAAAGATACATCCAAGTTAGACTAAAGTCTATAAGGGAGTTAGTATCTGAAAGGGTCATAGCAATTGATTTTGTTGGATCCAAAAACAATATTGCTGACCCTTTAACTAAAGGACTTGATTTGTCCTTAGTTCATAAATTTAGGTTGGGGATGGGACTGCAAACCCATCAATGATATACCTACGGTAGCAACCAAACCTATCAAGTGGCAATCCCATAAGGTAGGTTCAATGTGGTATAAACAAGCTATTGAGTATACCAAGGTGCACTTAAAATTAATTGATACTTCGTATCTGGTATCTCTTCCCTAAATGCCTGGTAGGTGCTGATTACTGCTAGTCTAGTAAGAGTTTAACTTTAAATGGGGTCAAGTCATCTAGACGAGATGCTGGCAATGCATCCCTAGAGATGCCTAACTAAATAAATGCAATCCTTTGGTCGGGATCAAATGAATTGGGTTATTCCTGACAAATATTCATGACTCATGATCAGGACACATGGCCTTAATGTGTCAACCCTAAAGATCAGTGCATAGCCGTTAGCTCGTTGTTACTGATGGATGCAATCACAATCACAGGAACAAATTCAAAGCTTAGATCCATTTGTCCCGGTGGTAGTAGAAGTCGGATAACTTAGGAAGTGGTTCAAACTGGAAGGTACCATTTCTAAAAGTGAGCTATGATTGAATCGGATAGCCATTATATATGGATTTATGGGGGAATGTTGTAATTGGCATAATTAGCATATTTAATTATTAATTAACTTTAGATGGATGCCAATTATGATTGAAATCCAAAAATTAATTGTGGTGGTGCAATAAAGGAAGGAATTGGTTAAGTATTTCTTGTTTAATTGTCCCACATGGAATGTTTGAGAAAATGGAGACTTACTTGGACATTATAAAATCAAGTTAAGGAGTTGAAGGGTTATTCCAACCTTCACTTGTTCTATATTGGTTTTATAAACAAGTGTGGACTAGTTTATATTGAACTCAAGTAAGAATGCTTGATAAAGTGTTCTTTAAGGGGTTCATATGAGTAGACCACACACACGCCACCGCCGCTTGGCCCAGCTCTGGGTCCAGGTTGCGGGCACAGGCGTTAAGGTGAATGTCTCAGTCTCAATCTTATCTTTTTGGGACAAATTCGATCTGAATTTTGAACTTAACTTGGATAATTGGATAAGAGCTTACTCGGTCAAGACCGATTGGATTAATCTAATCCGTTCAGACTAAATCAAATCTTTGAAGATTAAGATGAGATTTGGCCGGATTGATAGAGATTAAGTGGGATTTGGCAAAAGGACGTGGGACACGTGGGGTGATACTGGTGGACATGTGTGGCTGACGTGACAGAATATTATTGACTAGGTGGCGTGTTAGAGGATATTAATTGGCGGACTCTAACCTTAATCCCACCTATAAATGAACTACCTCTGGCAGTCCTTAAACATACAGAATTTATCTCTCAACACGTCTAAGCATCTGACTTCTGCCCACTTTCTTGCTCTCTCTCAAGAATCCTTTCCTTCTCCTCTCAAAAATATACCCTGTTCCAAATTTAGATATATATGCCCATCTCATTCTTATTTGGCGACTGAGTACTGTTTAAGGTAAATGAGACAGAGTGCACCTAATTGTTCTGGACCATCTCATCCTGGAAGGAACTGCACTATACCCATTGCACTGGTAAGTCGGGGCGCTCATTTTTTCAAGAAAAATAGAATTTCTCTGTGATTTGGTTGTTTGATTGATTTTGTTATTATACAGAATCCTGAAGATAAGTTTACTTTTAAATTCTGGTATTTATACTAGATAAAACTAACGGCATGTTTTATTATTTTATTGCCTCGGCTGATGTATGAATTTTGGCTTTTTCTGGACTTATATCTGATTAAATAATTGCTAAAATTTTGAATTGCCTTGAATATGATATATATATAATATATTTTAACACGCATGCTGTATGTTTAATTCTAACGACGCATGTTAAATCTAATTTCGCATGCTTGATTTGAATCTCATATTGATAAAAACGCACATACTAACTCAATTGTGATTATTTGTTCTAATTCTTGATAAGTTGATTTTTATATTTATTTGCATGTTGGTATATTCTGCTGCAAATTTGTTTACAATAGATCTAACCTCACTTATAGTGTTCAACAACTAAGTCGACATATGAATTCACCCACCATCGATCACTAGAAAGCTGCCATTCATGTTTTGCGCTATTTGCAAGGATGTCCATCCAAAGGCCTCTTCTTTGCAGCTAACAACAAGTTACTCCTCTAGGCATATAATGACGTGGATTAGGCCGCTTGCACGACCACAAAAAGATCAATAATAGGCTATTGCATTTTTCTAGGTAATTCCTTAAAGTCCTAGAAGGCCAAGTAATAGTTTATTATTTCATGACCATATGCCGAGGCAGAGTATCGACTCGTGGCAGCAACGGTATATAAACTTCAATGGCTCTTATATCTCCTCAGAGATTTCTATGTTCTTGTCTCTCTTTCAGTCCCATTATTATGCAATAACAGGGCCGCAATCTATATCGCAAAAATCCTAATTTTTCATGAGCGTACTAAACATCTAGATATCGATTGCCATCTAATTTGAGATAAGTTCAAAGAAGGTTTCATAGTTCCACAACACATCTCTATGTAAATCCAACTCGTGGACATATCACAAAGGCTCCCTCTACCTATTCTTTACAAAATATGTTGTTCAAGTTGGGCTCATGTCATGCTCATCAAGCTCCAACCTAAAGGGGGATGTTGAATATTGTATTTATTAGTTAGTTAGTTTATTTTGTGTGTGTTAGTTTATTAATCTTTCTATTAACCTTAACTACCCAAACTCATTAGTTAACTATTAGTTAATGTAGCTAGTTAGCATCAACTACTCCTTCTCTCCTATATATAAATACAATAAAATAGCTTTAGATGAATTAACGGTACACAAATTTTTTGCTACAGAATATGCTCTATTTTCTCTACGAAACAGCTTCCTTTCTTTCCATCAACTAAAATCATGAATCTCTCATTATCTGGACAGGGTTTCTTCCAAGTGGCAAACCATGGAATTCCAAGCCTATTATAGAGGAAATGTTGGATAGAGTGAGGAGATTATACAAACAAGATGTTGAGAAGAGGAAAAACTAGTACACTAGAGATGTGAAAAGAAGGGTTATTTACAATAACAACTTTGATTGTACAGTGCACTAGTGGCTAATTACAGGGAAACCGTTTATTGTCAAATGGCTCCTGATCATCTAGATCCTAAGGAATTTCCCCTATGTATCCAGGTAAGTTGAAAGATTACTATGATGTTCAAGAACTACTTTCAAGAAAAGTTCTTAGATAACTTATGTGGAACTTGTAGAAATCTACATCAAATTCCTATAGCCAATAACCTATGTGTTGCATTTAAAAACATCTCCTAAATTATATTGCAAATCTTGATGGGCATGTTTGATATAGAATGCAGATAATAATGGAGATTTGAATATAAGGAGATAAGGTGAAATTAAAAAATTTAATATTTTTCATAAGCTACCACAACTATTTTCCCTAATCTCTTTATGATTGTTTGATACATGGTATTAGTTTTCTAAATGGTAAATTTGCCCTTGATTGAAAACCCTTGCCTCTCCAAGTTAACTTAAAGGTCTTTTCCTCCCCCAAAGCATAAATATGACATTTGCATTGAAGCCAAATTGTAATGGAGGGTTGTTACATAGTCGTACCCCCACAACTACTGCAGCAGCATCTAATCTGTACTATAATTGCAAGCTATGGCAAAATTAGGGGGACAACCCACTTGTTTTGTTGTGGATATCAAACAAGAGATCATACCATATGAGGATCCTATTTCTATGCTAACAGCATGCATCAAAGGTGCCCTAGATAAATCTCTCAAAGAATTGGAAGGCCTAGTATTTTGATAGAGAAAATAGAATTTTCACAATAAAAGTAAACCCCTCATATGTAATTTGAAAATAAAAACTCATGTTCCATGCCCCAATTGAACGTTTGGTTAAAGTTGCTAGGAGAAATAATAAAATGATCTTGATGATACATTCAAGTAATTAACCATCCACAACTAATAAACTGAATATATTATTACAACCTATAACAAATACATGAGAAAGATTTAACTGCACAAAAATCCACAAAGTTTATAGCCTCCTCAAAATTTCTATTTTAGTGCAACAAGTTAGATTTTCACAAGCAATGTTTATCTTCATTGGACTGCAAAGATGGAGCAAAGAGTGGCTATTAGTGGCATTAGCTCGTATACTATACATATATTTTCATCAAAATTTATAAGCTTGCCTTCTAAAATAATGAAGTTGTTGTTCATATTTTGTAAAATTCAATGCTACTTCTCAAAATCAAAATTGCTAGCTCCATCCAAGTTGTGCTACATAATTATTTTTATAGTATAAATGAGTGGAGTGGTTTCTTCCCTTCCCTCTCTAATAATATTATTGTAGCACCCCACCTCCGGAAAGCATCTAAGCTGAGGCCCCACAGTGATTTAAACTTAAATCTCAGAATTAAAATTCAACAATAGACCCATAAAAAAAATTTCAAACGTCTCAAAAGTAAATACCAATTCCACTTAAACAAGACTAAACAAAAATTCACGAAATTTATACCATAAGAGTTCCAAGGAGCTTAGTTTGAGTTTATAACCCACAATAGATCATGTTATCATCATCATTCATACACTATAACCTTCAGTACCAATTTGACATATCACAACATCTCTAAGGCAAACATCACATGCACAAAATTTCATACATATTACAATACTAGTTCTATTACAAAATATCTTTGAACTTCAATTTAAGCCTAAAATCCAGCATCACATATCCCTATTTGAGAGATTAATGAAAAGCTAAGGGGTAAGTCTAAGGACATAGTAAGGGATAAGTAAGAGTAATAGCAAAGATCTATTAGGGAGAAACTCAACTTAACATATCATAATCAATAGGCAGGATATGAAATATTCAGAATACATGCAGTAACAAAAGCAAAACAGGAAATTCTCCTACCTTATAGCTCCAAGATCAAATTATAGGCAGACATAAACTAGTTAGGCAAAACAAACCTAAAGCATATGCATCCCAAGAGAAAGCTTCAAGATATGCATTACAGAATCACCTTATACCAGATAAATGCCCATACAAAATTGTATGGCACACTACAGATGCCTAGGGAAAATCCCGAGTGCACCATTGATACCTAGCGATCCCTAGCATGTCATTGACACCTAGGAGAAAATCCCTAGCATGCCTCGCATAACCAAACAGATTGCTCGGATTGGCCCTTAGCCCATATAATCACCATACATATAACAAAGTTAACCATTTGTGCAGATGCCTAGAGGAAAATCCTTAACACATCTCTAGTTTCAAGGCTAACAGTAGAGAATGGAACATAAATGCCATCAAGGCAACATGAAAGTAGTAAACAGAACATAAATAGGCTAGCATAGCCAGTAAACGCTGAACAAATAAACAAATAAGCCAACACAGCAACAGATAACAAAATAAAATTATACAAATATGGGACAGTCATTTATCAAAGACACAGATAACAGATAAAAGTTCTGGCACCAGAACAAATAGATAACAAAATCGATATCAAAGATAACCCTCACAGTGGTGTTCCAATCAGATAACAAATAATAGATCAAATTTCAAACATAATTCAGAGTACGATACAGAAACAGAAATAGAAAACCCACACAGAAGCTTATCACGAATAATAGATAGTGAGAAAAAGGTGCTAGATTGACAAACGCTCACAGGGATTTTCAACAAGTAATGAGTAAGTTTATACAAAGTAATAACCCAAAGTAGGAGACCCCTACCTCTTGTAGTATCAGCAAAACAACCACAGCCTGCAACCTACTAATTGATAGGACCCACTTCATCATCACCTAATCAAAAGAATATTTCCATAGTCAATTTCCTATTCAACTCTAATAGTCTTCTAGAATTATAACATAAGTATTCTTGCATCACTATCTATCAATTAACACAATAATATAAGTTCGATATGTACTATCTACACAAAGTTCCTCAATAAATCAACTATCCTAGAATTTGTCACAATGGTTAATTCACGACACTCTACATTGATTCCAAAGTAACATGATATCTCATTCTTATTTCAAGATCATGATCACATCATATCATGTTATATCATTATCTTAAACTATACAATATGGTTCAATCCCCTTACATAATCAAACCTAGTCAAATACCACTTAATCTGATTACATAATCCTTAATACCATTATTAAATCCAATTGGTATGTTGCATGATAATTCTGGGTCCACTATTCAATATTCCTTTGCATTGGGATCAACACACACACACACACACACATATATATATATGGACATCTCAGTTCATCCCAAATTTCTATTCTTAGCATAGATACAATCTTAAGTAGAAGAGTACAACACATGCAATATATATATATATATATTAAATGTACAACTACTACTAAATTCCAAAGTTTGCCATTGGAATTTCAAAACCACAAACTAATGACATAGGTGCATTCATTGCGTCGAAGAGGTGAAACTGCCTCTTCACTGCCATCGTGCCACTACCGCTAGAAAATTTAGTACCATTGCCTAAAGACACCTCTCACCGTAAGCTTTCCAATGCCCAGTTTTATTTTCAATTTCTCTGTCAAAAAAACCTCCAATCGAAGCCCCAAAACCCTCAAAAATTGCCTTGCTCTACTGTGGAATTTCTATCGAATTCTACCTTTACCGCTACATAGATCGATCATGTAATAGCACCACCTTGTTCCTCCAGCTGCAGGCTTTTAGAAATGTCACCAAGATACTCAATTGGTTGTGGCTTCGCTAGCATCTATAATGCCAATCAAAAGTGGGTTTTCTTAAGCTCTCGATTTCAGCAATCTACTACCCAGAACACCGCGCATGAGGTGCCAAAAGAAAACTAGTGAAGTGGGGAAAAGATTACTTGGTTTGGTTTGGAGAAAAGCTGGCTGAAAAAGAAAGTCTTCAAAGGAAAGGTACAGTGAACGTGGGAAATAAGAAGAAGAAATGTAAGGGGTAAATGAAAATTCCTATTTTTATAAAATTAACTTTTCTTAATCACAAATTGGCCTCAAAAGTTCTGCTATGCTTTCAATCAAGTCCAAAAAGGTTTGCTTAAACTTCAATTCGGTCCTTGAACTTAATGAGTGCCTGACATTGGCCCCTTTGACCAAGAATAAATGCCATGCAACCCCAAAACTTTGAAAATACATTCCAATCAAGTCTTGCCTAATTACCACCTGACCCAAGAACTTCAAATTTTCTAGCAATTAAGTCCCTTACATGATTTTTTTTTATTCTTAAAATCTAAGCAACAAATTTGCTTGAATTTCAAATTCTTATTTTTCCAAAATATCGAATTTCAAGGGTGTTACAATTATCATATTTAATAAACATGGTTTAATGGTAATTACAATCAAATTAAGTTTATACATCAAATGTACATACATTGTATCTAGACTCACAGAAATAATAATTATAATTAATTAAATCAAGTTTTTCATCTTAACTAGTGAATATACATCAAATTTATAATCATTATATTTATTATGTTTGTTATAAATTAAATATATTTTTAATTAGAATTATACAAAATAATAATTACATTAAAATTAAATAAATAATTTTCTACTTAGCAAATGTAATTATATATATTGAAATTATCATGTTTAATACACACAGTTTAATAGTAATTATGACCAAATTAATTTTATTTTTAATCAAACTCATGGAAAATAAAAACTATAATTTAAAGTCTTTCCACCTAATAGATTTATGTACATCAAATGTGTACACACTACATGCATTAAACATATGGTTTTATGGTAAATTACAACTAAACTTAATTTATTATAGTCAAAGTTATAGAACTATAACTAAATAGAATTTTAAAAAATCAAATGATGAAGAAAAAATGATACTTCATAAATACATTTGTACAATTATTTATTTTGCTTGCACTCACCCTCAAGAATAAGAAAAGAAATACTTTCTATTCATCAAATATGTGTCCAATTCAAATATAATAGTAAATATAATATGACAATGAACAGAAATTGTAACACCCCTACTTATTTCATAATTTATGTTAATTACCTATTTTATTTTTTATTTATGAAATTTTACTCAATTTAACTATTCTAGGAAGTTTTGGGGCCAACCTATAATTTTAGAAAATCTAATTGAAATATATAGAAGTTTTCGGGCCAAACTATAATTTTTGAAAACCTAATTGAACCAAACTTGGAAGCTTTGTGGTTGCATGGTGATTACTTCGTGTCAAAGGGACCAATTTTAAGCACTAATAAGTCTAGGGGCTAGAATTTAAAAGAATAAATCTTGAGTTGGACTTAATTAAAATTAAAACAAAACTTGAGGGGTCAAATTCTAAATAAGAAAAATTGAATTTTATAAAATTTGACAAAATTTCCTTTCTTTCTCATTTTCTTCCTTCCTTCACTGATCACCCACTCCTTTCCTTTCTCCTACGTCACCTCCGACGAACCCCAAAACATAAATCCAACCCAACCATCTTCTTTATCTCCACTTTAGGACTTCATAATACCTATATGTAGGTGGAAACGGCCAATAAATGACGGTGAAAATTGCGACCAAAAGCTGACCATGGTGGAGCTTGGCAGAAGCCAGTTCCCAACAACCGATTACTGAAAGCAGAGATTGGGATTTATAGAACTCAACTCCAAGAACTCATTGGTGACTTCAGATTTCAAAATAGGTTAGTGATAATGACGGACTTTAGCTCAAACCGACACAGTGGCATGAGACAGCGAACCAGCTTTTAGGCAAAAATTGGATAGCAATTTGATTTTGTTTGCTAAACTTAGTTGAGGGCTTTGGTTTATTAAGCGAAAACGCATCTTCTGGTGGTGGTGGTGAAGTCTTCCAGCAGCGACGGTGTGATAAAATTCTCATCTCATTGCAGTGATTACATGCATAGGTTTTGATTGTTGAGATTCTACTTCATTAGTGAAAATTTGGTATAAGAATGGAGTTATTTGTGTATGTAATTGCACATATATGTAGACGCATCCCAATCATCATAAAACATTATCTAGACCAGTTTGTAGTTATTTTTATCGATGACATTATGGTGTTTTCCAAACCCAGAAAAGAGCATACAAAGCACTTACACTTAGTTCTTGAAACTCTAAAGAAACATCAATTGTGTGCTAAATTTAGTAAGTACGAGTTCTAGATAGAAAATGAGGCATTTTTAGGACATGTCATATCTCAGGACGAGATAGTAGTTGATTCCTCTAAGATAAAAGCGATAGTTAACTGAAAAAGACCTAAACCTATAATGGAAGTCCATAGTTTCTTGGGACTTGTTGGCTATTATCGAAGATTTGTAAATGACATTTCTAAAGTAGCCGACCCATTGACTAAATTAACCCAAAAAGATCAATCATTTCATTGAAATGGTAATTGCAAACAAAGTTTTCAAGAACTAAAGAATAGATTGACAACAGCTTCAAATTTGGCTCTTCCAAAAGGATTGGAAAGATTTGTCATGTATACTGACACTTCTAAAGAAGGTTTTAAATGTGTGTTGATGTAGAAGAGGTGAGTCATTGCCTACATATCAAGAAAACTAAAATCACACGAAAAGAACTACCCAACTCCTAATTTGGAGTTGGCTGTAATAATCTTTGCCTTGACAAAATGGAGGCATTAACTTTATGGAGGTACATTTGAAGTATACACTAATCATAAGAGCTTTAAGTATTTATACTCCCAAAATGAATTGAATATGCGATAGTGAAAGTGGATGGAGTTTTTGGAGGACTATGGCCTCTCTATTATCTATTACCCAAGAAAGGCAAATGTGGTAGTAGATGCATTAAGTCGAAAGGTCAAAATAGCCTACTTGCTAAGAAAAGAAACACCAAAAAGTCCAAGAGCAACGTGGTGATCTGAATGAAACAATGAGGCTAGATCATAGGAGTAAAGATACAACCAGAGCTATATGATGAGATTCGATGACATCAGGCCAATGATAGTTGGACAAAAAAATAGAAGAAAATAGTTGGGAGTCTTTCAAAGCCTAAATTCTATATAGATGGTCATGGCACTCTCTTATTCTGCTAGAGAATATTATGTGTGCCTGATAAGAAAAAAGGAAAACTATTGGATGAGGCACACAAAGCCAGATATGTCGTACATTTGGGAGGAACAAAGATGTATCAGGACATAAAAAAATAATTTTGGTGGAATGGGATAAAGAAACATGTAATAGAGTATGTGCAAAAATGCTTGATCTATTAATTAGTGAAAGCATAACATTAGCGACCATTAGGATTGTTACAACTACTGCCTATCCTTGACTGAAAAAAGGAACAGGTAACAATGGACTTTATAACTAATCTACCAACAGTTAGAAGGATACAACTGTATCTGGGTGATAGTGGATCGTTTAATGAAGTTTGCACATTTTCTACCAGTCAGAACAAACAACAAAGTTGAAAAATTGGCATATTTATATATCAGGGAAATTATCAGATTGCATAGAATTCCAATTGGTATTGTATCCGATCAAGATCCAAAGTTCACCTCAAGACTTTGGAAGAGTTTATAGAGACACCTAAGAACGAAGTTACAATTTAGCTTTACTGCCCATCCTCAGATTGATGGCTAGTCAAAAAGGGTCATTCAGATATTGGAAGATATGCTACAAGCTTGTATCTTAGATTTTGGAGGGAGCTGGGATAGGTATCTTCCTTTAATTGAATTTGCTTACAATAACCATTATTAGTCTATCATTCAAATGGTTTCGTATGAAGCCATGTATGATAGGAAATGTCAATCATCAGTACATTGGGATTTAGAATAATATTGAGGCAATATAAACAAGTCATAGAATACTATAAGACCTGAGCTAATTCAAGAAACTATCAAAAATGTACAGGTGATTAAGCTAAGGATGAGAGCAGCTTAGGACCCAAAACAAATTACGTAGAAACTCAGAGGAAGGATTTGGAGTTTGAAGTTGGTGACCAAGTGTTTCTTAAGGAATTCCCGAGAAAAGAAGTCAGAAGAATTGACAAAGGTGGAAAGCTTAGTCTAAAATATGTCAGGCCTTATGAAATATGTGAGAAAATCGAACCAGTAGTGTACCGTCTAATGCTACCCCAGGATTGATGGGGATCTATGACATCTTCCATGTGCCACAACTTCAAAAATACTACCCTAACTCATCTCACATTATATCACTAAAGTGCATGTAATTGAAAGGTGATCTGTTGTATGAAGAACAACTAATACATATCCTAGATCAACAATTCCTAGAACTTAAGAATTGAAAGATTCCCCAAGTGAAAGTGTTATGGTGCAACCACAACATGGAAGAAGTAACATTAGAGTGAGAAGATCTCGTGCGCCAACAATATCATGAACTTTTTCAATATTCAGGTAAGAATCTGGGGACTAGATTCTCCTAAGAGAGGGAGGTCTGTAACACCTCTACTTATTTCATGATTTATGTTAATTACCTATTTTATTTTTTATTTATGAAATTTTACTCAATTTAACTATTCTAGGAAGTTTTGGGGCCAACCTATAATTTTAGAAAATTGAATTAAAATATATAGAAGTTTTGGGGTTAAACTGTAATTTTTAAAAATCTAATTAAACCAAACTTGGAAGCTTTGTGGTTGCATGGTAATTACTTTATGTCAAATGGGCCAATTTTAAGCACTAATAAGTCTAGGGGATAGAATTTAAAAGAACAAATCTTTAGTTGGACTAAATAAAAATAAAAATAAAACTTGAGGGGTCAAATTCTAAATAAAAAAAATTGAATTTTATAAAAGTTGACAAAATTTCCTTTCTTCATCATTTTCTTCCTTTCTTCACAAATCACCCTCTCTTTCTATTTCTTTGGTGTCACCTCTAGTGACCCCAAGACACAAATCTAACCCAACCATCTTCTTTATCTCCACTTTAGGACTTCAAAACACTTACATATAGGTTAAAATGGTTAGCGAATGATGGTGAAAAACAAGATCGAAAGCTAACCATGGCAGAGCTTGGTGGGAGTAGACTTTCGATGATCAATTGATGAAATCAGGGATTGGGCTTTGTAGAACTCAACTCCAAGAACTAGTTGGTGCCTTTAGATTTCAAAATAGTTTAGCGACAATGATGGAATTTAGCTCAAACTGACATGGTGGCATGAGGTAGCAAACTAGCTTTCAGGAAAAAATTGGACAGGGATTTGATGTTGTTTGCTAAAATTGGCTGAGGGCTTTAGTTTATTGAGCTAAAACGCTTCTTCTGGAGGTGGCTCTAAAGTCTTCTACCAACAGCGGTAACTAGACAAAATTTATGTCTCATCACGATGATTACATGCATAGGTTCTAATCATTGAGATTCTACTTCATGAGTGAAAAATTGGTATAAGAATGGAGTTGTTTGTGTATGTAATTGTATGTATATGTATACACATTCCACTCATTATAAAACATTGTATTATCAAAGAAAATGAAAGAAACAATCATTCAGAAGATCCTTGTAGAAGTACATAACACACTTGATCATTAAATAAGCCTAGTGAATCTAAAATGGTATTATTTCATGTGAGCTATAGGTTTCATAGCTAACTAAGTGATATAAACCCTAATTTTATGTAACCACGATCTAGTTGCATTACTTTATCAATATTAAATGAACTCCATAAATATTTTATATATCCAACGTGAATAGCATGTTATGGCGATAATCTCGAAACAAAACCCTAACCAACATATTAGTCGAATAACTACCTAGATTGGACTTATATTAGTATGATTATGAATGCTAACAATTGTTAGGGTTGAACAAAGGTTTTGATGGAAAGTTATTCTTTTGGATGGGTGACAGAGGATTGGGCCCTAAGGATCAGTAGATTTTAACTTCATTGTCGAGGTTATTAAGGGAAGGGTCTGCCAATCTAGCACCTTTTCTAACTATCTATTATTCATGATAAACCCAGCGTACGTTTTCTGATTCTGTATCATTCTCTATTGTTAAAATCTAAAATGTGTTTGGAAATTGAATTTGTTATCTGTTATCTGAATTGAGCACCCCCTATGAGAGTTGTCATTTGATATCTATTCTGTTTTATTATCCGTTATCTGATTTGAACACCTCTGTGAGGGTTACTTTTGATATTGATTCTATCTTCTGTTTGTTCTAGTACCCAGAACTTTCTTTACATTCTCAAATTTCTTTCCCTTATGCCCCATCCTTGCCAGCTCACCCAATGATCTTGATATATGTAAAAGTGATATTTGAAATGGTCTAGTATACCTAATTGTGTCAAATGACCTCCTAATTTGTTCATATACCTTGATTATTGGAATAGGCCTTACCAGCCACTATTGAGTAATGTTCATGGTATTGCTTTAAAGTTGAAGTGTCATCTGTTGGCATTATATCATTCCACCTATGAGGACACCCTTGGGAAGTTCCACCCAAAGGGACACCATGGGAAGTTGGGCTTGGGGCTAGGCCCAGAAAGATGGCCGAGCAGAACGAACCGATGGTGATAGGTCTTTTGGCTAGTTCCCACCTACGATCCTAACTTACAGGTAGCTAAAGATAACAAAATGTGAATGGCGGGATCTAGCATACAGTCGACTATGCCATAAAGGCAAATTGCTACACGCTGAGCTGTCTACTCAAGTAATTGGAGAGATAAGGAAAAGTTTTTCATGTTTAAGTTAAATGTTATTGAATGTTATCCTGTATTGATTGAAGAGTAATAAGGAAAGATGCCAACAAGCCTACTAAATGTTTACATGTTTCATGTTCTTATGAGTTTAAATCTGATTTTCATTAATCATAATCTGATCATTTGAATTGTTATCAACAGTATTGTTTATTGTCGTTGAAATTCAATATTTTCCCTCCATCTCCTATTATATATCTCCCTCACTGAGTCATTAAAACTCACCCTCCTTGTTATCCTTTATTTTTTTCCAGACAAGTCGAGGTGAGAAGCAGAGGCTAACATTTTGGTTGGAAGTTATTTTGTAGTAGATTAGATGTTATGGTTGTGCATATAGTCTACACTTAATCAAAACTATTATCTAAGAGATGTTATGTGAATGTGTTATGAACCAAAGATACTTAGGTTGTATATATTATGCTTTATGGAGTGATATTTTGGGTTTCTATGAGTTGCTTTACTTTTGAGTTGGTTAAACTTCAGGTTTCCTAGTTATCATTTGATTTAGACTTTAGACTTTAGACTTGAATTGGTGACCCCTCCACTTAGAAAGATACCCCGAGTGGGGGTGCCACAAAAATAGATTAAGTCTTACAATCACATGTTTAATAAATGAGGAAAAAGAATGATATTTCATAACCGTGCAAATATGGGTTCTTCTTCAAAAATAAAAATAGAAGATTATTTATTAAATATTAAAATAGGTGTCAAACTCATATATATGTGATATTATACTTAATATGATAATGAAAAAGAATAAACTAAGTTTATTTAAATTTTTAATTTATTATTTATTTGAGAATTTATATATGTATATTTTTTAAATATATTTTGGTTAATTTTTACATATGAGAATGTGCAAATTTTATTTTCTTGAAAACTAATAGCAAAAATGCTTTCATATTGTATAACAAATTTGAGAAATTTCTTAACCTTATTTAAGTTAAAAGACAAAAAATGGTCAAAAGAAAAAAGAAAACATAGTTTATAGCTCTATTAGAAGCTATGAAAAAGAATCAACTAAAATTTTATTTCTTAAATAATGTTTTTAAATAAATTATTTTTCAAGTAAAATAACAATGCACTGTTACTAACTTTTGATAATTAATTTTAAAAGGCAATAGGATAGAAATATATATATATATATATATATATATATGTAATTTACTTTTATCAAATAGCCTTTTGAAGAATCAAATTAAATCTTTTATTTGAGCGCGACGGAGGATAAGGAAAACCTTATTAAGACCAAGTTTTGCATGATATCCTAATTAAATATACGATAAATATTGTTAGAGCATACATAAATGATAAAAACAAGTATAATTCACTCAGTATATAATTGACTTGAACTTGGTTATATTTAATTAAGATTTGAATTTTTCCTAAAAAAGTATGTATTGATGGATTGATAGTTATGTACACTACAAGAAAATTTGCATTTAGTGGCATTAAAAAGTGCAATTTAAATAGTGTTATAGTGATAATTTTATAATCAATGGTATTTTTTAAAAATGTCACTTGTAGCAATGTAACTAAGGCACTAATGTTATTAATTTACCTCTATTGTGACATTAATAAAATGCAATAAAAAAATATATTAGATGATACATTAAGATATCATAAAAAATGCATTACATAATATGCCATAGCACCATTAATGATACTTTTAAATCGCATACTAATATGCCACTAAAAATGCATGTGGTGACATTTTAAAATGCCACCTAACTTCCTTTAAATGACAAGATAACACACCACAAAAGTTACAATAAATGACATGTTAAAATATCAAAAAATAATTTTAAATGACATGCTAACATTCCATAAAAAATGCATATAGTTATATTAAAATGCCACAAAAGATTCCTTTACATGACATAGTAACATGTCATAAAAATTGATTAAATAGCATGCTAAATCAAATGACAAAAAATATTTTATTGAGTGACATCTTAATCTACCTCCAGCAACCAATATATGAGACTCCAACATACTCCAATTATTTTGCATAAAACTCTAACTTGTAATATTTTACTTAAAAATATATGAGTTTACCATCAAGCTACCCGCCAAATATCCATTATAATATTTAAAAATATTGTTATATTTTTATTCTTTAAAAGTATATTTTTTAATCATTTAAATATATGCTTAAAATTATTCTATTAAATAATACATTTGAAAAAGTGTGAGGCAATAAACTTAGAGGCAAAAAATATTCAAAAAACAATAATGTATAGTTTGAGGAGAAAAATGGACAAAAACTTAAATTTTTTATACTTCTTAAAAAATATGGTTAACTTAGTGGATACATTAAAATTACATTAAGTAGTTAATTTAATCAATGCATTATGATAAGATATAAATTTATAAATTTTGTAGTTATTAATAACTATATATACTTTATCTATTTTTATGTGATATTTATTTCATGTCAAATCATAATTAAATTATGAATGACATTTTTTATTTAAATGCTTTTAATATATAATTATGTTAGTAATTTCAATAAAATTATATTTTTATAATATTTTTAATCAATTACCACTAACTATTATATTATAGTATTTTTTTATTACTATCATTTATATTAGTTAATGTGTCACTATACTATAAAACAACATTAAATCAGATGGTCACTAAATAATTTGCGATATTGTTGTACGAATGACATGATAAATAAATATGAATAGTGTTTTTTTAAGAAAAAATTAGTGACACTACTTAAGTATCTTGCAAATATATTTATTTTAGCATTTTCAATCAATTGTCATTATTTCTTTTGTCGCTTATTAATCAGATGCCACTAAATATTATAATACAGTGACATTTTTCAACAATTATTACCATATTACTCTTGCATGTCATTACACTACCAAATGTCACTAAGTTAGTGCCACATAATATTTTGTGGCATTTTTTTTAAGTGACATTATGAATAAATATAAGTGACATTTTTTAAGAAAAATTTGTAGAACTATTTTAATGCCTTCAAATTATATTTTTATTGGCATTTTTAATCAAATGCAACTATTTTATATGCCATCGAATAATTAAATGTCATTAAATATTTTACTATAGTGACATTTTTTCTAAATATCACTATATTACTTTTGTGTGTCATTGCACTATAAACGCCACAAAGTTAGTGCTACTAAGAGGGTATTTGGGTGAGCTTATAAGCTTTTCAAAATATCTTATAAAATGTTTAAGAACTTATAAATTGATAAAAAGTGTTTGATAATTTTTTTTAAAAAGAACTTATAAGATCCGAAAATAAGATGTTAGTAGCTTATAAGCTCTTTTAAAAAAACTAAGAAGACCCTAACTTATTTTTAAAATCTTAACAAGCTCCTTCATTTTCAACCTTTTTAATTCCAAAATTAACATTATTAATATCTTATAAGCTCTAAAATCTTATTTTATCAAAATACTTCAACAATTTATTTTAAAAATAAGATCTAACATCGTATAAGATCCAAAAATATTTTATAAGATATATGAGCTCATAAGATGTTTAAAATAAGTTTAGCCAAACACCCTCTAAATACTTTATGACATTTTTTTTTTTTGAAAATGACACCAAAATTACATATTAGTGGCATGTTTCTAAAAAAAATAGTGACACTAGTTAAATGTCTTTGAAATACATTTATCTTGATAATTTCAATCAAATGTCACTATTTTGTTTATCGTTTAATAATTAAATGCCACCAAATATTAAATTATAGTGGCATTCTTTTACAACTATTACCATAATATTTTTTTATATCATTATATTATAAATGTCATCAAGTTGGAGCCACTAAATGCCATTTTCTTGTAGTGGTAATTCAAACTATTAAGTTTAAAAAATATTTATTTAGTTTTAATAATAACATTAATCTGACATAGTGAAATATTTTCTATGAATATATATATAATAGAATACTAAAAAATATATTTCACTGGATAAAATATCACATTAGCCTGTATGACTCCCTCCATATCCTACAAACTATGTACTTCATAGGTGCTAAGTATATATCCTATTAAAAACATAATATCCAACAGTCAAAAATCCTTATCTTTTTATATTACTATACATTAAGTAATTAATAAATATAAATATTTATTTCAATCAATAAATTTCGTTTAACAATTCAGGTATATATTATATTAATAGCCAACTTAATTCATATTCCAACTCTTACAGATTTATGAACTTGCAAACTTTAAGGAAATAATTTTCACAATTTTTTTTGGCAAACAATTTATAGAATAACATAATATTTTTATTTTACACAATGATATTTAAACATTTAAAATTGACCAAAATTTAATTTTCTCTATCTTTGGCTTAACTATGAAGAGCTGAAAATGAGAACAAAATCATTATAGATAAATTGAACATATAAAAAAGTTTTTTTCTTTCCAAATTTAGATTAAAAATAAATGGCCTATCCATTAAAAATCTAAGATTAAATAATTAATATAAGTTTTATTTATTTATCTAAATTTAGAGGAAATCAATTTATAAATCACTTTAAATCATTTATAAATCGCTCTGAATCATTTGAATCATATTTTTAGTTTTATTTCATAAAATAATAATTGAAATTTATTGTTCAAAAATTAGAAAGAACTTATCAATTAACAAAAAATAAAAATAGAAATTAAATCAAAATTATGAAATAACAATAGGCACAAATTTAATTCTTTGAGAATGAGAGGTAAAAAAACTAAAAATAAAAGCTTCTTCAAATATCACTAAAGAATGAAAGAATACGATAGTCAACTACTATTAGTCACTATATTTTAAAAGATACGTATAAATCATATTTTTTAAATGTTAAGTTTTTTAAGATATACTTTATTTTTGTCATTATTCAATTCAAATATTTTCATTGTTCCAGTTTTTAATGAAGAATTTTTAAAATGGTAATGAATCGATAGATTTTTGCCTCGAATTAACTTCATATTTAGTTAATTTAGTATTGGATATTCTGATATTTACATATATTTATATGATAGTTGGAAAATTTTCACCTTTACTTTTAGATATATGAGCATAATTTTCTAATAATATAATTATAGCATATTTATTTTGAGAATAAAGATAACATAAGATGAAGAGGAAACATGTTGCACTAAGTACGATAGAGAGAGATGTATAAATAGATAAAACTACAAAACCCAAGAAAATGAGAAAGTTAATTAAATCATGGAAAAAAAAATACTTTAAAAATTGTAAGTTAGCGCCTCTCTTTCTTTGAATGAAAGAGAGTTAGTTCATAAAGAAATCAATTCTCAATTTTCACCAATTTATAGCTTCTAAAAGCATAGATATTTCTTTTCAATCAAAATATTGGTAATTTTTCAATAAATATGTGCCCTATGATTTTTCATTCTATAACATATATGCGGGGAAATATTGCCATATGCTAAAATTTTAAAATTTAATCTCATTTTTTTATTAGGTTGGGAATTTATAATCCTATATGCTCAAAGACTCATGAATTGAATAAGGAACTTAATTACACTATTAAGATGTTGCAAGAGCCTCTCACATTTTATTGTGGCAATAGAAAAATTAGACTTATTTCATTTAACGTCTAATAAAATTGCATAAGTTGTTTAGTTTTCTATTAGAAGTGGTTATAAACTTTCTTAAAAATTCTTGAGTCTTGAACTGTGTGTTCGAAATTAAATAAAAACTTGTATATACATGTGGAGTTATACTTTTCAAATACAAGGCATGGTATATCATGGTCTTTCATGGTCAATTTCCAAATGAAAATAGACATGGTAACTTTCAGTTGTATTTTGCCAAAACAGAAAATGAGCTTGAGAATAAAAATAAATATTAAAAGAATTAGATTTATCAGAAATAATTATGAGAAAACTTATAATATTTGTAGGGATAGAGTCATATGCAAAATCTTCAGAAGGTTAAATTACTATTTTTCAATGAACAATTTGGCTCCATATCGTAAAAAACATGAAATTAGCTTAATTTAATTTATAGTTCTCCAAATATTTATCAAGTTGCGGCAATTTTGGCTGAAGGGAATAATCATGATGTATCAATGGAACAAGATATTATTGTTTGTGCATGTTAAGGTCATAAACATAGAATAATACATTATTATGAATGTCACAACCAACTGCAATATCCACTTCTTTTCCCTAGAGGTGATATTGGATGACATCTAAACGTTCAAAAAAGGTACCAAATATCAAACAATGCAATCCAAAAGAATGAACCCATCCAAGTGACTCTTGCAAGTAGTGCAACCATTGTTGGGGAACAATAAATAGGTTTATATTTTATTTGATAACTTATTCCATTGTTTATTACTCTTATATTGGGAAGAGATACTTATTTTCTTTTTGCTATTAACATACAAAGTTTAAGAAATGCAAAAAATAATCCGTAAAGCATTTATACAATTAAAAATATGAAGATTTAAACCAATATGAATATATATTTGTTTATTGTTTATTATCAAACTTTTAAATATTTTAATTTTTATATAAAATTTTTCATATTTGCAAATTATAATTTATTTATATAGAGATTAAGTTTCTGCTATCGATTCTCGTAACAATTCCTCTAGGGAAAAAATTCTATTCTTCATTTCTCAACTTAATGACATAACATTGCCAACTACAAGATTGATTATTTGCCATAACCTATCAAATTCGAAATCTGGATTATAGTAAAGAACAACGGATATCACTCTAAAATGAGAGACAAGGGACGGTGAAATTGAAAAAAGAAACGAATTGTTCTCCAACATCTTTTATTGGGATTCAAACAATGTAGATATTAGTAAAATACTATGTGTAAGATAAACAATGTAGACCTTAAATTGAAAGGAAGCAAAAAAATGCAATAGGTCACATGCACGGTGCAAATTCCATAGAAGAAGAAATATATCACCTTAACTTGTTCTTAAACTATGTTATATGCTCAAAATATTTTACAACTTCAAATGACAATTTACTTTTTATTTTTTATTTATCTATTTGAAAAGCATTTGAATTAGATATAAATAGAAAACAATCTATAGAATAAATAAACATAAAACTAAAATAAAATTAACAAGTCACGTACGTCACACTTGTGCACCTTTCTAGTAAATAAAAATATTTGAATTTGGATCCACATAGTGGGCTATATAATATGCAAGAGTGGAAAGAAGGATTTCAAGAAAAATATAATTGATACAACGATTACATTTGCTCAACACACCGACAAGCATGTATTTATACCTATATTACTAACCTTTACTAGACAAAAATTAAAATAACCCATTCAAATTCAAATATAAAGTGACAATAAATAAAGCACAATGGTAAAACAATTTCAAATGTATAAGTATATTTGCCGCAGTCAATCTTCTATCATGGCTAATTATATGTGGCTCTCAACTAGAGTACTAATGAAACCACGCATTACCAAAATTAGAGAAAAAATATGCATCCAAATTGAAGTTTACAAGGAGGTTGTACATGCAGGTAACTAATATTTTTTATTTTTTAAGTTATATATAGTAATGCTATATTTCTCATAAGGGCATAAAATAAAATAGATAAGGCAATAGAAAGTCGGAATGGCCATATCTATTAGAGTCTGAAATGCAGCAGAGCAGAAGTCCCATCAAGCCCCTTGGCACGCAAATACTGAATGAGCTCCTTTAATGTGGTTGAGCGATACTTTGGGAGATTCTCCTCCGATAACAGCTCCTCAATTGGTTCAAAAAGCCTTGAGTGCACCCTGGAAGTATCTCTGCCAAAGAAGCTGGCCACAGATATCCTCGGACCGGTATGGCTTGCTAACACTCTGCACTCCACGCTTTTGAACTTATCATTTGATATAAGTTGAAAATTATTCAAAATTTGAAGCCAAATAAGTTTTCTCTAAGTACATGTTTGCTAGAGAAATTTTTGTACAAGAACCTGCGAGAAGAGTAAGTAATAATGCATCCAATACTTTCCTGCATTAGATCCCCGATATTCACCACTAGGGCTCCAGGAGTAGGAGGAACATCAACCCACTGGTTCTAATGTAGAACTTGAAGCCCTCCTAAATTGTCCCGTAATAGTATTGTTATGAAATTACCGTCTGCATGTCGTGTTGCGCCCATTGTGCGTTGAGGCTCTGGACATGCCAGATAGTAATAGCAGAAGTTAGCAAGCCCTTTTGCACACTCTAGTTCTATGAGGTGGCTTGAACTCAGCCCCAGACCCTCTGACAGTAGTTTGAACAAACGTCTCCCCAGTTCCACTACTTGCTTCGAATATTCTTTCATGATTTCCGTACAGTATCATCAGCTCAAGTTCATTACATGGTGTAAGTTGTCCAAATCTTTTTACGTCGAAAAACAAAATTTGTACAAGGAGCTTGGCTAGGTTATAATTAAGACAAAACATATACATTTAGAACTTGTAAGATGATATAACAAGAATTCATAATTTAAACTAAATTAAATACCCGCAAACTGCAGGCAACTCCTCTGGCTGAGGTAGACAAGGAGCAACAGTACAGTAAAATGTGTCCCTCCAATTAGCTGATGGTGAACTATATAAACTGAAGTTGCTAGCTTACACCACTTTCTTCGTAAAATCTCGTGTGTAATACTGCTTCTTAATCTCTGTGTTTTGCTCGTGGAATCTGCGAGTTCCATTTAACATTTCCTCCAAGACTTGTACTGGTATACCATGATTAACCACTTGGAAAAAGCCCCATGTCTCTGATGCTTCTTGGACTATATCGACAATTTCTTTACGTTTTGTAGGATCTTTGTCAATGCAATCAAGGTCTATGATGGGGAAATGGAAAATTTTATTGCTCCTGTTGGTGATATTATCTAATAATTCAGGTGGATGAGGGAATATCCGTGGCAACGTGGCAACCCCAGCATCAACAAGCCCTTTAACACCAGCCTTCGTGTCGTTGAAAGCCCTCAATTCACGTTTTTTATCATATTTTGGCTCAGTTGTTGCCTGAATTTCTCCATCACTACTGGTGGACACTACCATTTTCTCCTGCTATTTTGGCTTAGGTACTAACAAGGCCAGAGGACTTCCTGAAGTCTGTAAAATATCCGTTGATTGCTCTGATATTACAAGGGACAGATATTGATTTGTGAGGATGGAAATATGGCACGTTAATTGGAAATTGGAAGCGACAACTCACAAGTTTGAAAAGTGAAAAGTACTACAGTGTGGAGATAGACTTTGACACAGACAGGTAACAACTTCCAAGCTTGAAGGGCACTAACAGACAAAGATATATATGACTAAGAATCGGAGGTGATGTACGGCCGAATAGATCTTATCAACCTCACAGCCCCGCATTTTGGAAAATCCAAGGTATACAGACTATAAATCTTGAAAAAATTCTACAACTAAAATAAATTGTTATACTATGTACAAAGTGAAATTTCAACAACAGAAAGTCTGCAAGTGCAAGAGGATGGTTGCAAAATTCCAATGAAGATGGGGTACACTATTGCACAACTTTGCTCAGTTGCTGGTCCCTAGCTTGTTTTATTTTGACTTCATTTTCCTATCACCTTTCTTTAATGAAATGATTAATTGTATGGTTATAACAAAATTCAACAGGTTTATTTAATTATAATTGATAACATAAAACGAGATAAATTAAATATGCTCATATCAAAGACCTGGATGCAAAAAACCTTATATTATAGAGTTCCAAGACTGCCAGAAAACCAGAGACACAAATCTATGAACTAAATATAAAAATTTCTATTGCTAGATGGTTGTTAAATCATATTGATGAGGTTGAAAGCTATTTTATTGGATTGGAGTTGTGTTTGGGCTAATTCAACCAAAGTGGTCGAATGATCTAATAGTGAAATCTTCTTGTATTGAAATCTGCAACCACTAGCAAACGTTAAACTAGTCAAGGTACCCCAGTTAAGGCACTCCAACACTCAAGTTAATATTGATCGAGTGAAATGATCCAGCAGCAAAGTAAGAGCGTATAATAAAAATGACATACTTGGAGGGTAGCTGGCAACGAAGTATTTATAGCCTTCTCCTAGAAGATAATATGTCTAAAATGTCCCTATCAAATGTAGAAGGCTCTTGTCCTTGTTTGGGAGCTATAGGTCATTTCCCATCCCTATACTATTCCAGGTGGCACCACCTCCCGCTTTCATAAGAGAATAGTACTTTAGAATTGGTGGCAAAGGCAATACTAGGGCAGCATGCACTATTAATGAAATGCACTCTAACTTTCAGGACATTAAATGCGACAGAGATATGAATCAGTGCCAGAGTGAGTACTTTGGTCGACGGTGTTCGACCATAGAAAGTGATTGACCAGAGAAATAGTTGAACGAGATAGGCCTCTTGAAGCCACCCGTCGAGTAGGGCCTAGAACGTGCCACTCAATCTAAATATTTCATCAGGCAGGGTCAAGAACACTTTACTCAACCTGAAGGTTTTGGTCGCATGACCCAGCCCATGATGCTATGTATGTGCAAAGGCGATGCTCGACAACCCACCTGGAAACGCAACTAGGCCTCAGATGCAGAGTGGGCTTGGAAGCACGTTCTAGAATGGATAACTATTGTGCTGGGCTTATTGAGCTATCCCATATCGTGAGTCCCCCCACTCACGGTCCTAATCGAGCTTGCCAACGAGAAAAGGCATGGAGTAGATACATAACTTAATGACGGTTTTGGGCACTCAACTAGGGTTTTTAAATTATCGACCAAGATTTTTGAATATTCAACCAGGGTTTTGTGCATTTATGTATATGTTACGTTGAGGCATACGAAGCGCCAAAAGACAACTGTGCAATTATTACCACCGGTTGAGTTCTCGTGTCTGAGTGCCTATAAATGGGCCCGATGAAATTATTCATTTTGCACTTTTACTGTATTTAGTTTGGTCGAGCTTTGCTTTTAGAGAGCCTTTTCTGCATTTCAAGCCTTTAGAGTTTCGTCGATAGCCTATAAGTTTTACCTCCCACTTCTATTTTTTTTTTTTCTTTAGGTGCTTATTAAGCATGTTGGGTACTTCAGATAATGAGGACACTAGATCGTAAAGGGCACAATTCTAGGAAAAGGGTAAGAGTGAGAGCACGTCCAATAGTTCATCGAGTTCAAGCTCGACCTCTAGTAGCTCAAGTAATGAGAGGGCTACTTTAGGGGACAAGGTAGGCCCAAGTGAGGTGCCAGCATCAAGTGGATGGCTTTTAACCTCTGGCCACTATAGTGAGATTGTTTCAAAAATTAGCCCTACTGATTTGATTCGCATTAGGGAGCTGTATCATATCCCTACAGAGTATGAACTCTTAGTTCCCGGTCCACGGGATAGGATGCATCAACCTCCGAATGGTTATATTATTATTTTTGAGAAGGGGTTTAGGTGTGGGCTTAGGTTCCATCTTGCGCCAGTTGTGGTCGACCTTCTATGTGATTTGGAGGTCAGCATAACATAGCTCCTTCCCAACTATTTTTTAACTATATATAGTTTCACCGTGCTAATGTACCTATTCAACCAACCAACTTTCTTCGTCAACTTTTCCAATCTGTTTCATCTCCTAATGTACCGAAAGTTGAGTGACACCCAGGAATTCGGGTTCTATTACCTCACGATGTGGCCGCGTTGAAAGTTCCTAGTTACCTTGTCTTCCTCCAATGGCCAAGAGTGGAAAAAATATTTTCTTTACGTTCGAGGCCTAAGAGGTTTAACATACCGAAGGTGTTGCTGGCAATAGAGTATTTATAGCCTTCTCCTAAGGGATGATATGTCTAAGTTGCCCCTGTCAAATATAGAGGACTCTTGTCCTTGTCTAAGAGCTATAGGTCATTTTCCATCCCTATACTGTTCCAAGTGGCACCACTTCCCGATTTCCTAGGAAATAGTACTCTGGAAGCGTTCCTCCTGATAGAGTTGGTGGCAAAGGCAGTACTATGGCGGCATGCACCATTAATGTGAAGGCATGCTAACTGTCAAAGCATTAAATGCAATAGAGATATGGTTCAGTGTTGAAGTGAGTACTCTAGTCGACGGTGTCGACCATAGAAAGTAATCGACCAAAGAAATAGTTGAACGGGATAGGCCGCCTAAAGCCTCTCGTTGAATGGGGCCAAGAACTTGTCACTCGACCTAAAGATTTCATCAAGCAAAGCCAATAACACTTTACTCGACCTGAAGGTTTTGGTCGCATGGCTTGGCCCATGATGCTACATATGCGCAAAGGCGATGGTCGACAGCCCACCTGGGTCTGGAAATGCAATTGGACCTCAGATGTAAAGTGGACCTAAAAGCACGTTCTGGAATGGATAACTGTTGTGTTGGGACTATTGGGCTATCATATATCACATATAGACATATATGTTTTAAGTGCATTAGAATTGGACAGTTCTTTAACGATTTATTCCTTGCAGAACTAATGCTCTAATGGATTTTTTTTCTTGTATACTCTTTTATCCGATGGATGCAACCACAAATATAAAGCAATCGTTTGAAGTACAGAAAACAATAATTTGGTTATTCAAAATAATTTTGTTTCATTCTTGTCAACCACTCTTGATACTAGTCATAAGATTGAAATCAACCAGATTTAATTTTTCTAATTCCTTATATATATATATACATGTTAAGTAAAAATAAATTTGTATTAACATAATTCTTTTTTCATCTTTAGTCCATTTCTGTGTCGCTTTATTAGTATTTAGTTTTGTTCTTACATACCAATTACCTCCCAAAGTGAAAGATTATGTAGTAGATATAGACTTTTGTCAAACCGCTATAAGTTATTATAATATTTACTTTAAGCTTTATTATTACTATTCATTCTGGCATCGGTTGCACGCTTGTCTGGAATTATTAGTTCTGGTCTTCGTTGTTTGAAAATAGTCAAAATACTTTCTTTCATAAAAAAAAGATTTTATCAAAAATAGTTTTTGTCATCATTTTTCACTGCATAAAATTTTTATAAATCCTAATTCACCTCCTGTTAGGCACAGTTTCATACCCATTTTCCATCATTCTTCACCTATCAGAATAGTATTTTGTACATGATACAATGTTATTGGTAGAATTATTTATAAAAATTTAGCTCATAAACCAGAGACATAAATCTATATGTAATCAATCTTAAAAGAAAAATCTATTGCTAGATGACAAAAGTTCTCTTTCAAAATACATGGATTAATTCCATTTAAAATTTCAGATATTTCCTTTCGAAATATGTATGTTTGTAGAAATCAAAACAATGCATTTGATCAAGAGGGTTAGCTGCATGTATTTAATATGTGAAACAATGAAAATATCTAGGGAATATGTCCAGAGACTACGGACGGATACAAGGGAGGCAAGCAGGGTCGACATGCGCCCAACTGCTTATATTATATATATATATATATATATTCAAATTTTAATAATAATTAATTTTGATAATTTAAATTTAAAAAAAGATAATTTAATGTTAATTAAAAATAATTCATTTTTAGTTGTCATTCATTAATTTTTCAAAATCTAACTTTTCTTGTTGCTTTTAAATCAAAAATTTATTATTCAAATTTATTATATTTAATTAAAATTTTTAATTATAAATAAAAATAAAATTATATAATTGATTAAATCTTCACCTATTTTAATTTTGTAAAACTTAAAAGAAATATATAAGTACAAATTCACAATCAAGTAATCAAGTTGCATGTTGGGTGGTTAATTGGCATCATCTTCACAATATTTGTGCGGGTGAGTAAATTAAAAAAGTGAAGACAATTAGAATAGGCTTGTTAGGTCACATTTTTATTTTATTTGTTGGAGATAAATGTAATACGAGTTTAGCCAAAGAAAATCCTGAAGGACTTGCAAAACAATATTATGATAAATGATGAAGGTAAGTGAATACTTTAAAAAAAAAATAGATTTTTGTCTTTCAACACCTAGAACTAAGAAAACTTATTCCACTATGAATATTTTCAAGAATAGGCAATCATAAATAAGATAAATAATGAAATTAACTTATTATTTAATTTCTTATATTGAGAAATAGACTACTAAAAATTTTGGCATTGATTTGAACGGTGATAAATTTTAAGATATGAAATAGCATCACACAAAACTTAGATAAAAATATATTTTTTTTTTAGAGAACGTTACAAATAATAAATTTTTATTCTTTCAACAAATCAAAACTATCTATTATCAAATAAGTAAATTGAAATATAAATTATACAATCAGATGTACATAAGGCGTACAAAAAAATCCATTCAGATTTAATCTTGAAACCTTCCACATAATAGGAAAGCTAATACTATTGAATTAAAAGTCACTAAACATAAAATATGTATTTTTAACTCGTAAGTTTCAAATTTTGTATTTAAATTTTTATATTTTATAATATTTCTATCCTCCACGGTTTCATTTTAAGACACATCCGTGTGGAGACATTAACTCGGACGGCAGAGGTACACGACCCCACATCCTCTTCGAACTAACATTAAATTCAATAGGTATCCGCTGTCTTTCATTCGTTCAATGCATAAAACCGTACTCCCTTACAGTTAGATTATTAAGAAAGATGGCTGGGAGCCCAACTGCGCCAAACTATGACAGAGCAAGTGAACTGAAAGCTTTTGATGACACAAAAACAACTGTTAAAGGCCTAGTTGATGCTGGTATAACCCAAGTTTCAAGAATTTTCATTCGCCCGGCAAATGATTCAGACAAGAAACCTGATCCTGCCGATGTACAGCTCAAAATTCCATTGATTGACCTCAAAGACATTCATGAAGATCCAATCAGGCGAAAGCAGATAGTTGATGAAGTTCGAGAAGCATGAGGGACATGGGATTTCTTCCAAGTGGTGAACCCTAGAATGGAGGGCCTGTTATGGATGAAATGCTGGACCGGGTGAGGAGATTCAATGAACAAGATGCTAAGGAAAGAAAAAAATGGTGCACTAGAGATGTGAAAAGAAGGGTTAGTTACAACAGCAACTTTCATTTGTACAGTGCACCAGCAGCTAATTGGAGGGCCACTGTTTATTGTCAAATGGCTCCTGATCCTACAAATCCTGAGGAATTGCCCCACAATGCAGGTAAGTTGAAAGATTACCATGATGTTCAAGAACTATTTTCAAGAAAAATTCCTGGATTACTTATGTGGAAGTTGTAGAAGTCTGCCTCAAATTCCTGTGCCCAATAACCCTGTGTTGCATTTAAAACGTCTTCTAAATTATATTGCAAATCTTTTGGATAAGTCTCTTAAAGAATTGGAAGTGCTAGTATTTTGATAGAGAAAGTTGCATTTCCATAATAAAAGCAACCCCTTGATATATAATTTGAAAATCTTGTTGGTGCCCCAATTGAATTTTGGTTAAATCATTAGGGGAAATAATGAAATGATTACATTTTAGTAATTAACTGATTCACAATCAGAAAACTGGATTTATTATTATAACCTGTAAAAACTTCATGAGAAAGATTTGGAAGGACTTAAGTACACAAAGTTTATAATGCATCAAGTTTATAATTATTTTTGGATTTCTGCAGGGATATAATCCTTAAGAACACAAAGCAAGTCTTGGGACTGGGAAGAACTCTGTTTCAAATACTCTCAGAGGCCCTTGGTCTTGAACCCAATCATCTTGAAGACATGGAATGTGCTGAGGGGGTTGCTCTATTGTGCTATTACTACTCTATATGCCCACAGCCAGAGTTAACTTTGGGCACCAGCCAGCATGCCGACAGTGACTTCCAAACAGTGCTGCTAAATGACCAAGTAAGCGGCCTGCAAGTTCTTTACCACGAACAGTGGATTGATGTTCGCCATGACGCCATGTACCTGGTGCTCTAGTGGTCAGTATTGGAGATCTTCTTCAGGCAAGCATTTTAATTTACAATACTTGAAAATCAATATTTAGAACTTCTGAAATGACACAAAAACTCTGATTCTCAATAAATTTAAAAAGAGAGGCATAAGTGGTGTTTTTTTATTCTTGCAGCTTGTTTCAAATGACAGGTTTATTAGTGCAGAGCAGAGAGTAATAGCAAATAATGTTAGTTCAAGAGTTTCAGTGGTGTGTTTCTTTAGAAGTGACCTAACCGGATCCACAAAGCTCTATGGACCAATTGAGGAACTCTTATCTGAGGATAATCCACCAAAATACAGGGCAACTATTGTGTCAGAGTATGTCACCTACTTCTACACAAAGGGATTGGATGGAAATTCTGCTTTGTTACATTTCTGGATTTGAAGTGAAACGATTACAAGATGAGATTGGTTTGCATATTAATGGAATAATTAAAAGAAAAAGAATAAACGATGAAGATGAATTGGGACTATGCTTTTAACATCTATGATTAGTAGGATATGTTGACATGCTTGGTCATATCCAATGTTATATTGACGTAAGAGGAACAGTGAACTGTGTGATCACTACAAGAATTAGTTTGGGCAGTTACCTTAGAGCTCTTGAACCACACTTTTAAAACATAGTAGTAGCTCTCTATGTTTCACACATTTTCTCAATATTATATTTGAATAAATGTGTTTATGTTATTTGTGTCCTATACCTAAGGCGATAAACATGTGTTCTATTTTCAGTAATTAACCTCTCTCTCTCTCTCTCTCTCTACACGGTGGTGGGCGTGGGGCGAAATGAGAATTGGGACTCGTAAAGAAGGTGATAAAAGACCAACGCGCATTTGGGACCACCTAAAATGAGTTTATTTCTCGAGTAATCTGCAGTTCAACTAGCACAAGCCTGACAACTTTGATGCTGATACTTGTCAATGTCTTCTCTTGTTGTCAATCCTACAAGATAACAGCTGACTCATTTTACCAAGTTACAAAATGCAACTCAACTTTAGCATAGGAAATTAATTCACATACCGTGAAGTTTCAGGCTGACGAGAATGTTACAGTTTAAGCTATTTCTGATTCTTTAATTCTATTAATACTGATACAAGATTGAGATTGATCCTTTGAGGCAATTGTGGTCTAAACAAAGCTCATGTTCAATGGAAATTCAACTTTGGTTTCACGTCTCTTTTTTTTTATTTTCTTTTTGGAGGGGTTTGGTTGGGGGAGGTGGGGATTCCAGCTAAAATTCAATTAGGATTCACATTTTTTTTTTATTTGGGTCGGGTTCTTATCAATCTACTCTGATTCACACTGGAAATGGAGCACTATTCAGACTCCAAGTGCCTCAATGAAGACAGACCCGTAGACAAAGGCATGAATCACTAAAATCCAAAGCTTTGTAAAATCTAGAAACATAAAGATACAAACTTTATGCTACTATCCATTATACTATTATCAACCAACAAAACTAGGGACGGAGTATAAATTTAGTTTTAGGGGGTAGATATACATTTAGTTTTATATGGGAGAACAATTGCAAAGTTTGAAGCAGTGAAAATTTTAAATTTCATGTAATTTACATATAAAAGTGTGGCTCATATATTCACTTAGTGGCCTTCATGCTGCTGTAATCAGCTATAATCTATGTTTGTCAAGATGTTTGAGTGAGTTTATAAGCCCATTAAAATATTTTATAAAATATTTGAGAGCTCATAAAATATTAAAAAGTATTTGATAATTTTTTTTAAAAAAAAACTTATAAACTCGTATTAAAAAAGTAGAGAGTGACTAACTTATTTTGAAGATCTTAACAAGTTAGCTTAATTTCAATAATATTAATTACAAAAATACCATTACTAATATTTTATAAGTTTTAAAAAATTATTTTATCCAAACACTTCAAAAATTTATTTCTGAAAAAGATATAATATCTTATAAGATCCAAAAATATCTTATAAGATGTAAGAACTTATAATACCTTTTAAATAAGATTAACCAAACACCCATCAAATCACAACCGTTAACAAATTTTGAAAAGATCAGCTATAGGCTATGCTTTTCAAGATTAAATCACAACTATTAACAAATTTGAAAAAGTCAGCTACAAACTATGGTTGTCAAGATTAAACCACTACTACTCAGAAATTTGAAAATACTATAAGAAAGAGTTGGTGTCATCATTTTCTTTGTGTGTGAAATAACAAGAATACGTTGAGAACCCGCTTAACATAAAACTATACACCCAAATTATGTCAGACAAGGACATAGACAAGCAACTGAACAGATGTTCAAATAGGCTTGATGCAGTGCAAATTTCTATATTTATTGTATAAGCGACGGCTATTTCCACTAATCGAGAAGGCACATTACGGAGACACATTTTCAATGGAATAAGTATGACTTTGGGGAAATAAACTTTTAACATCTATGTTTTTGTTTCATTTCATAAACACACACTTAACTTATAATTAACATATACTGAATATCTATCAGAGTCTGAAATGCAGCAGAGTAGAAGCACCATCAAGTCCCTTGGCACGAAAGTAGTCAGTAAACTCCTTTAATGTGGTTGCACGATACCTTGGGGGATTCTCCTCTAATGACAGCTCCTTAATCGGCGCATAGAGCCTTGGGTTCACCTTGGAAGTATCTCTGCCAAAGAAGCTGGCCATAGATATTCTTGGACCGGCATTGCTTGCCAACACTCTATGTTCCACGCTTTTGAACTTATCATTTGATATGAGCTGAAAATTATTCAAAATTTGAAACCAAACGAGTTTTCTATCATCATGTGTTTGCTTGAAATTTATTTACAAGAACAAGGAAGAGTAAGTAATTAATGCATCCATGACTTGCCTGCATAAGATCTCCTATATTGACCACCAGGGCTCCAGGCGTTGGAGGAACATCAACCCATTGATTCTGAAGTAGGACTTGAAGCCCTCCTAAATTATCTTGCAGTAGCACTGTTATAAAATCACCATCGGTATGTCTTCTGGTGCCCATTGTGCGTTCAGGCTCCGGACATGCCGGATAGTAATGGCAAACGTTAATAAAGCCTTCAGCACATTCAATTTCTATGAGGTGGTTTGAACTCAGCCCTAGACCCTCTGACAGTAGTTTGAACAAACATCTCCCCAGTTCCATTACATGCTCTAGATATTCTATCATGATTTCCCTACAGTATCATTAGCTCAAGTTCATTACATGGTGTAAGTTGTCAAGAAAATCTTTATGTGGAATAATGAGATCTGTTGAGAGCACTTGGCCGAGCTTATAAGAAGAAATAGATATCTATTTAGACAGCATTTGATTCATACTATTTATAACTTTTAATCTAGGGTAGAGATCAAGTAATCTCTTGTAGCCGTTTGATTTGAGATCTAATCACCTTAATCTTGAATTCCCATTTGATTCCCGCAATTGGAGTGCACATATATATATATATATATATATTTCCTTTTCCTAATTGCATAAATAATATATCAATCCAAAACAAGTGGCATAGTATCTAATCTTATGATTAACCAATTTCACTTCGAACTTCAAAATTTGATTGACGGTTAATATTGTGAACAACTCAGGCACGGAGAGAGTAGGATACAATTTTACAGTCCATGGCTCCAGAATTTGTAAGATCCTTATGAAAACAACTTAGTGAGAATCAGTGTATTATAGGAAATGAAATAGAAGATGGAAATTGATGAACAACAGAATAAATAGAACAAAAATTCATAATTTAAGCCAAATACCTGCACGCTACAGGCAACTCCTCTGGCTCGGGTAGACTAGGAGCACCAGCACAGTATAATGTGTCCCTCCAATTAGCTGCCGGTGAACTATACAAATCCAAGTTGCTAAAATATGCCACCCTTTTTGTCAAATCTCGTGTGTAATACTGCTTCTTAATCTCCGTGTCTTCCTTGTGGAATCTGCGAACTCCATTTAACATTTCCTCCAGAACTTGTATTGGTACACCATGATTAACCACTTGGAAAAAGCCCCATTTCTCTGATGCTTCTCGGACTTTGTCGACAATTTCTTTGTGCTCTGCAGGGTCTTTGTCTATGCCATCAAGGTCTATGATGGGAAAATAGAACTTTTCATTGTTCAGATTAGTGATATTGCCTGAAAATTCAGGTGGATGAAGGAATATCCGTGGCAACGTGGTAACCCCAGCATCAAAGAGCCCTTTAACTCCAGCCTTTGTGTCGTCGAAGGCCTTCAATTCACTTTTCCGATCATACTTTGACTCAGTTGTTTCATGAATTTCTCCATTACTATTCATGGTTCGCTGGAACCCGATAAATCGGCAGGATCGGCCGCCCCAGAACTCCGATAACTCCGAAAAATTAGTTGGAAATAAATGCCGCGAACGGCTCGATTTTTGCATACCCCAGGGTTTTATTTGGGAGAGGTTGGGGGCTGGGGTGTGGTGGTGGTGGTGCTGATGCAGTTAGGTTGGGACTCCACAAGTTTATATTGGTAATTGGCAGAATTGGGGTCGGAAGCTGGCAGAATTGACTTGGATGGAGGAGGCGATGTGGAGCTGGGGGCCGGAGGAGGCAAATTGACGAGAGGGATGAGAGTGGCGCTATGTGTTGGCATTTTTTCAAGAGGACTCCTTTTGACCAAGATGCCCTTTCCTATTATTATTATTATTATTATTATTATTATTATTATTATTATTATTATTTCATTTTTATTTTGTCATTCTATATATATTATTATAATTTGTTTTCCTGCTTCACTCATTTAAAATAGAATTTAATATGTATTTTTCAATTTGTAAGTATGAAATATATTATTAAAATCAAACATTTATTTATTTTTATAGTTTTCAAGTATTAAAATTAAAATTAATTTAGAATTTTGCAGTTATCTTAAAAAAATTGAGTATTTTAAACCACAAAATAAACGAAGCTACCGCATCAATTTTGCAACATTGTAATAAAACTGTGGCAAATGCCTCCATTTTGATCCCCACAACCATTTCTATGAGCCATGAATATAGATTGCTTAACACATGTTCGAAACTCTATTTACTTGAATTAAGAATGAAATGCTAGAAACTAAATATTTATATACTTGCATTCTATTGACTATGTTTTTGAGCTATATGTTTACAGAGTAACTTGTGGTCCAATAATATAAATTTTCTACATAATATGGGAAGTTAGAAATTCAAATTCATACAGACTCCTGATACGTATGCGTATGTATTAAAAAAACATTTATATACTTTCATAGTATTCAAATATTAAATTTATCTTAATTTAAAACTTTACAATTTTCTTAAAAAAATTTGAGTGCTTTAAACTACAAAATGAGCTAAACAACTGCGAGTATTTTGCGATATTGTATTGTAACTGAAAATTCCAATCCCGCAAGTATTCTAGTCCCATCAACCGTTCTTATTAGCCATTGATAGAGATTGGTTAACACAGGTCACATGAACTAATTTGGATTGGAACTAGTTGTTTTTCGTGCTCTATGAGTAGGTCCAGGGAACCATTCTGATCATTTTTGTGAACCACCAGGAAAAAAAATTCTTTAACTAAATAGAATTTTGTTGGAAATAAGTTTCAAAATTTCTTGAATTTATTTTATTTTCAACAAATTATTTTATCATATGTCTTTATATGACAACTAGTTAATGTGCCTATTATTTTATTCATTTCATTTCATAAATATGAATTCATTTCATATTTAATATATTTGATCATTTTATTTTATCATTATTGGGCCTAATTATAATTGGATTTATGATGGTTTTATGATGCTTTTAATGACCTATTAATCATTTTTAAATGGTCAAACTTTTTACTGTTATATAAAGAGGCCATAATCTTTCTATAAAACATTGAGTTGATGAGTTTTGTTAGAGATTTTCACTTTATACTCTTATAAGACTTTTGTGTTTTTGGCAACATAACTATAGACTAGTTCCTAGTCTCCTCATGGTCGTATACATGAGATAAGACACCGTTAAAAGTTAATAGGATTTTTATCTTAGGGTCAATATTAGTCATTAGTACTCGTATGAAGGGAGGCAATCATGACTTTAGAATAACAAAAAGAGTCATGATTTTCTATTAATCTAGTTCCAAGCTCTTCATTGTTTATACAGTTTGATTTATCACTTTCTTAATTATTATTTTATAAAATTCAGATTATGTGATTATTTTATTTTATTTTTATTATTTAAACACAAATCACACAATTGTACACAATAAATTTAACTATTTGCAAGGTGAAATTTCAACCCCAGGAAATCTGGACGAGGATGGATTTAGAGAATTACAATAAAAAAACAATAAAAAAAGATGCACTGTTGCAAGCTCTGTTCATTTGTGGCCCTTTCTTCCATTTATACTTCATTTGCCTATCACCTTATTTTTAATGAAATGATTAATTATATAGTTATTTTAAAATATTAATGAATAATTTATATAATATTATAATGACCATATAATTAACTCTAAGAAGTGATCAGCCAAGTGACGTTGGGATTTAAACTTAGCGAACTCCTAAAGAATAATTTTATTCAATTTCTTTAGATTTTGACTAAAATTTAACACATTCTTTTTCTCCTCCATAGACAAAGATATGCCCATGCCTTGGATGAGTTGATCAACTTGCAGAAAATAAACTTGTCATGGCTACTTGTAGTGAATTCAGCGAATACTACTAAAGGCAAATTTTGATAAAATACTCTAAGGGCTAATTTGATCTGAATGATGTGATAGTGAATGATATATAAACAAAAAGATATATTTTAAACCTATCAAAATAGAGTAATATAATTTTACATTTGATTGGAAAGATTAACTGAAAAGTAGATTAAACAAAATATATGATTTTACGATTATAACCTTTTATTATTTATTTTAATAATCCTTCTACATACTAATCAAGGGTTATTTAATCTTTTTGAATTTTATCCAACCCAAGAGAAATGTATCAAATTTCTCCCATCTTGATACATATTCCAACTTAAAATAGGGTCAATGACTTCTCAAAGGCCCTAATCAAGGCAAACAAATAATAAATTAGGAATGATTATGTATCTATTAAGTATAATCAATTAAAGCAAACAAACCCTAAGGAAATAACGGAACTAGGGATCTCTTTGTTCAAGTTACTAGTCACATTTGTGCCTGGGGGGTAGTCGGCAGTTCTACTTTGCATACTTTTAAGCCTTAAGTATGAACTCTAGATAAATTTTATGATTGTAAGGTAAAGTTGAGGAGGAAAATTGGAACCATATAATGTTCACTGCTAACGGGACCATCTTGAGATGCTTGAAAAGGAGACAGATTTTTATCTGTAGCCAGAACAGTGAGGGCAGTTCTAGAATCAATGCGTAATATTGAACGACTGAGTTGAAGGGATGTAACTAAAGAGTAAATCCCAAAAAAATGGCAAGAAGCATTTTTCAGAAAATATTTTACATCAATGACCATGCAGCATATACTCTTAGAAATGTTGGTTTTAAAACACACACAAAAACTAATAAAAAAGAGTAACAGATAATTTTAACAAGGAATGAAAGAAAAACAAAAAACATGATTCAAAACACGCGATAACCTGCACTCCTTTTAGAGTAGAATTCGTTGCCATCCAGATGCGAACAAATTTGACATATACTCTCAAGATGCAATGAGCTTTTAGGAATTCTTAATTCATATTTAAAATCTCAAATTAAACTTTTCAATAATTAGCTCACTTGATGAAAATACTAAAACTACTGGCAAAATTTTAAAGGTGACAATAAAAAGGTGTATCTGAAACGATATTCTGTGACATATAATCTTTTGCATAATTTTTCAATGTTTTATGTACAAGGAAGTAATGTTTATAAAATTGTGTAGACCCATCTGGAGGAGACACAATATGACCTTTGGGGGAAATAAACTTTTAATTTTTATGCTTTTGTCACACGCTTAACTTATAAGTAACACATACTGAATATCTATTAGAGCCTGAAATGCAATAAAGCAGAAGTTGTATCAAGCCCCTTGGCGCGAAAGTACCCAGTGAACTCCTTTAATGTGGTTGCACGATACCTTGGGGGATGCTCCTCTGATAACAGCTCCTTAATCGGTGCATAGAGCCTTGGGTTCACCTTGGAAGCATCTCTGCCAAAGAAGTTGGCCACAGATATTCTTGAACCGGCATGGCTTGCTAAAACTCTATGTTTCACGCTTTTGAATTTATCATTTGATGTCAGCTGAATATTATTCAAAATTTGAAACCAAACAAGTTTTCTGTCAGTATGTGTTTGCTTAAAATTTATGCACAAGAACCAGGAAGAGTAAGTAATTAATGCATCCAAAACTTGCCTGCATGAGATCTCCTATATTCACCACCAGGGCTCCAGGCTTCGGAGGAACATCAATCCATTGATTCTGATGCAGGACTTGAAGCCCTCCCAAATTATCTTGTAGAAGCACTGTTATGAAATTACCGTCGGAATGTGTTGTTATGCCCATGGTGCATTCAGGCTCAGGACATGCCGGATAGTAATGGCAGACGTTGGCAAGCCCTTCCAAACATTCCATTTCTATGAGAAGGTTTGGACTCAGCCCCAAACCCTCTGACAGTAGTTTGAATAAACGTCTCCCCAATTCCGTTACATGCTTTGGATATTCTATCATGATTTCCCTACAGTATCACTAGCTCAAAGTTTAAGCTGTCAAGAAAATCTTTATGTAGAATAATGTGATCTATAGAGAGCGCTTCACTGAGCTTATAAGAGGAAATATATATGTACATATCTATATATATATTTAGACCACATTTGAATCGTACAGTTAATAATCTAATGTAAGAGCCAGTGAATGTTATTTAACTAGTAGGTAGTCTTTTTCACCATTTAATTTGAGAGACTAAGGTGAAATATCTAATCATCTTAATCTTGCATTCCGCACAATTGGAATACATAATTATACATTTTTCCTAGTTTCTCCAAAACAAGGGAGAAAGCGCTTATCTAATTTCTAATCACATGTGACAATTAACAAATCTCACTCATACTACAAAATTTTTGATAGGAAATTAATTAATCTTGGGGATAATTTGGGTCCTGAGCTATTTGGAAATAATTTTACTATGACCCATCACCATAACCGTCAATATAAGACATGCTATTATACGATATTAAGAGGCCTTATCTAACCTCATTTAGGGAATCAAACATGGCCCAAGAACTTGTAAGATCCTTATGGAAACAATTGATTGAGGATTAAATATATTTTCAATATATACATCAAGTTAGATTAGAAGAAAACATAGGAAATTAAATACGGGATCTAAATTGATAATCAACACAACCAAATATAACAAGAATTCATAACTTAAACTAAATACCTGCACACTACAGGCAACTCCTCTGGCTGTGGTGGACTAGGAGCAACAGCACAATATAATGTGTCTCTCCAATTAGCAACTGGTGAACTATACAAATCAAAGTTGCTAAAATATGCCACCCTTTTCGTAAAATCTCGTGTGTAATACTGCTTCTTAATCTCTGCGTCTTGCTCGTGGAATCTACGAACTCCATTTAACATTTCCCCCAAAATTTGTGTTGGTATACTACGATTGACCACTTGGAAAAAGCCCTATGTCCCTGATGCTTCTTGGACTCTGTGGACAATTTCTTTATGCCTTTCAGCGTCTTTGTCTATGCCATCAAGGTCTATTATGGGAAACTGGAAATTTTCATTGTTTAGATTAGTGATATTGGCTGATAGTTCAGGTGGATGAAGGAATATCCGTGGCAATGTGGTAACTCCAGCATCAACGAGCCCTTTAACACCAGCCTTTGTGCCATCAAAGACCTTCAATTCACTTTTGCGATCATATTCGGCATCAGTTGTTGCCTGAATTTCTCCATTACTATTGGTCGAAATCACCATTTTCTCCTACTATTTTGGCTAAGGAACAAACAAGGCCAGAGGACTTCCTGAGTTCTTAGGTTCTTTTTGATTACTCTGATATTACAAGAGGACAGACATTAATGTGTGAGGATGGAAAAATGACACAGTTGGAAATTAGAAGCCACAAGTTTGAAATTGTAAAGTTCAATGTGGAGATAGAGCCGATATAGAGTGGTAACAACAACTTATCTTGGAGGGCATTAACAGACAAATTGAAATGTCAACCACTGATAGTTGGCACTAATAAAAGTTCAGACAATTCTTCTACATTAG